>CAUYRT010038451.1:0-149069 GCA_963574885.1 Lepilemur ruficaudatus
AATTAATTTCTTTCTATTTATAGTAGAGACGAGGTCTCGCTCTTGCTCAGGCTGGTTTTGAACTCCTGACCTTGAGCAATCCACCCGCCTCGGCCTCCCAGAGTGCTAGGATAACAGGCGTGAGCCACCGCGCCCGGCCGAAATGCTTTTTTAAAATGACTGAAGTTACCACTTTGATGCCAAATCTTGTTTTTTTTTCTTTTTTTTCTTTATTGAAGTATACTTTACATATCATACCTTTACTCCATTTTAAGTGTACAATTAAATGATTTTCAGTGAATTTACCGAGGTGTACAGTTAATCACATAAATCAGTTTTAGAGGAATTCCTTTCCCCTACTGAGACCCCTAATTCCGCTCCCCAACTACATTTCAAGCATGTCCCACCCCTCCAAATCTTGTTTTAACCTCGTTTCATCAAGTGTGTTATGGGATGTATTATGTATGTACTTCTCTGTTTTAGTAAACGGAATACCAAACCTAAGTTTAACTATTTGACAGTTGTCATTCTTACCAACATTTCTTACTACACCCTTATAGACTGTTTACTAGGTCTCTCATTTCTCAAAGGATTTGATTTGGCATGCTAAAGTAAATACTTTCCAAAAGGATAAATTAGGTAAATGAATTAGGACTGAAAAAATCTGAGAGAGGAAAATAAAGCTCTGGGTAAGATTTGCTCATCTTGGCACATATCCTGTGGTGTTCTGCTACAGGTGGGCCACCAGACAGGGAAAGCATAATGTGTTGCATGATTCACAGTGTCTAAATGATGAAAACCATTTAGTCATTCAAGAGAAACACAGATATTTCTTATTCTGAGGCCTGAGATTAATTCTTCCATGAGCCCTCATGGCAAAGGTGCTATTGGAAAAAAATGTTTTATTGAATGACACAGTGATGCTTCATGAGCTATTGTGATGACCATTTGGCATTTTAACCAGGACCTCATGAACTGAGAATATACTTATTTCTGTTGATGTATATGTGGGTGAGTGAATGGGTATAAGATGAAATGTGTCTATCTACAACATGGTACATGTGTCTATATGTGTGACCAGGTAAAGATTTTCTACAATAATATTTCCCAAATGGATCTATTTTGTCAATTCTGCAGCCTTACTTCTTTGACACCAACTTTTTTGATTGTGTGGTAGAGTATAGTTGAAATCGATAAGACCATAATGTGAAGACCAAGTGTAAACTTAAGTCGTTATGCTGTACATATGGGCAGAGTAGAAAGTTGTCTGCAACTGTCCCCACCAGACACACAGAAATGTACTTCCATTTTTCCTGAAAGCCTTTGCTGTTTTATTAGGCAATCTGCAGTTTCACCAATTTGAGAGTTCTCTGCTTTAACAGGTTTTAAAAAACATTTAAAAGTCTTTTAAAAATGCTACCAGAAGGCTTAGGACTATGTTATTTTTCTGTTAATATGGATTCATCAGATTATCTTGCTCTGAATGCCTAGCCAAGGCTAGTGGGACTTTTGAAAAGAAAGTGAAGATATAGGAAAGAGTAGTAATTTTGGAAAACGGGACACTGCTGCAAGGGCTTTAGGCATCTAGAGGGTATTAATAAGATCACAGTGTTTGGAAAATAAAAGACAGAATTCCAAAGAAAAAAGGTTAACAACAAAGAGAAACTACTGCTACTTTATAATGTTAATTAATGTGTACCTTGATGTTTTTTGAATTAGTGTCTGAGAGTTATGTGCCTGAGTTTTCTTTTAGGTGTTTTCAGTTGGTTTTTAGGGACTTTTGTTATTAGTCTGATTTGATTGGTGAATAATAGGGCATTGCATCGCTGTTAATTATACAGATTATTTTTTATTCCGATATTCTATTAAATCTCAAAATACTTTTCACAACTAATTTTTTTGAATTTATTTACTTTTAATAGAGTGGCAGACGAAATGCTGATTTGGATCTGGCATCATCTCATAGAAAGAGAGGTAAGTATTAAGAACTGGTTAAATTAAGTAGCTGTTTTTATATCTGGTGTATTTAGATCTGATTGTCTTTGAAATGTAATTGCAAAAAAATAGTTCAGAATTATTTTATCGGAAGTTAAAAGGAAGATTACTGTTTAAAAAATGTATACCCTTTTAAAATCTGGGAATGTTTATGAGTTAACAATTAGTTACGTTTCTCATTTGTCATGTGTTTTGACTTTTTAAAAGTCCTACAGAATTCCAGAAATGGTGCATTTCATTTTTGTGGGGACTAGGGGGAGATGTACATAATTTTTCATGTTTTAGCTTACTAATAGAGTTGCTATAGTTTAAATGATATTACTGGGAGAACTTCTCTTTACCCCATATACCCATATACACGTACACACATTTTCCAAAGGAAAGTTCTAGTTTTTTCCCCTCTTGTTTTGTTAAGAAAAATCATGTTCAGAGATGAACTCATTTTTCTTAAAAAAATTTTTCCATGAGGAGCAATTTTAGAGTGTCATCAAGAGTTAAGGTCTTTTGTTGGAAGCTCAATCTTAATGAATAATATAGTTAACTCATGGTTATATGTATAAATAGAGGAAAAACCCAGCAGTTTTAGATGTAATAATATAAATCCAAAGTTAACAAAATTTTCTAAGGTATTATTCTCTATTAACTGGTACTTTTATTTAAAGTCATTTATGATGTGGTTGTGAAAATTAAGTGTTAAAAAGTATAGAAAAGTGGCAGTTTTCTAAAAGCTTGTGAAAAAATTCTTTTCCATGGTATTAAATCTGCTGTATTTCAAAGTGAAACCTTTCTCTTGATAGCTTCCTTGGCAGAATGTTAGGTTTCTCCCCCATAGGAAAAAAAATCTGAGAAATGAGGGAGAGGAATACACACATGATTTTTTCATTTTCATGTATGTAACTCAAAAGAAGAAATGTTGTCACTTAAAATTTCTCAATTTCATAATATGATTACACTTAGAATACAGAGAATGATTTGTCTGAAATAGGAATAACGAGGAGCAGAGATGGTGCTTTATTTATTGAAAAGTCATTTGAGACTGTAACATGTAAAAGCTGCTGAGTTTCTTAAAAAAAAATTTACAAGATATTTGTCATATAAAAGTAATTAAATAATGTTTAGTATAATGTGTAATGTGCATTCTGTAATTCTTTGAAAATTGGTAGTTCACTTTGACTTAGGAATTAAATTAAATTTTTGGAACAGGTATACTTTCCTAATTTTGTTTATTCAGATGAATACTGTTGCTAAAAATTCCATGTTATATTAATAAATACATATCATTTGGTGCTAAGAGAGAAAATGACTCCAGACTTACTGAATAGCATAAAGGATCCAACCTATAGTTTAAGAGCTTCCTGCTATGCTAATTATATTTATACTTATAAGTGATAGTCCATTGGCTAACATTATTCTTTTCTCTCAAATTTTTATTAAACTTATGGAGATATGATTTGATGTTCAATCTATGTTAACTAAGCCAGCATGTGGCAAAGTAATATCTTTGGAGTAAACAAAGTAGAATCTTTATCTTTGAGTTAAGAATAACCTATAATTTGAATGTGAATTACTTAGGAGGAATAAATATAACATTAAAATTATTGTCTTAGAGTAGCTACCTGTTTATATTTTAAATAATTATCCTATAAGTAGATGTAAATTTTAGATCTAAATAAATATAAATGAATTAAACCATTAATTCAGATTTTGCTTATGGATAAACCATCTCCTCCAAAAAGCTCAAAGTAGTACTAATACCTATTAACTTGTTGGAATTTAACTTTATTTTGTTGAAAACAGAAAAGCAAATATAGGAACTCATGGGAAAAGTTTTCTTCTTTTCTTTTTTTAACTACCCATTTAGGAAGTTACAGTAGGCAAGGAGGTAGGCAAACTAGTTATATAAATATTCTTCATATCACTTAATCATTCATGTTAATGTTCTCAGGACAAAATTTTGCTGATGGTTTTGTTCCTAGGGACAGGTGACTAGAAAGTAGAAAAGTTATTTTAGGAAGTACAGCAACAATAAATACTTTTTAATCTCAAAAATCTTAGAGTTTGTAGATTAAAGAATGAAAATGTATGTTTAATAGCTTTTATTTTTCTTATTTTAATGGTTTCCTTCAGAAGAAATTAACATTGAAAATATATTTCAATATAAAATATATATTTTCAATATATTTTGATTATATTTTCAAAGAAAATTTAAAAAATCTTGTGTATTTAATGACTACCCTTTGACCAAAGTGGGTTTTTTGTTTGTTTGTTTTTGCTTTTAAATGACAGTAAAATAAACCACCCTATTTTTTCCCTTATTTATTGTCAATATGGGCCAGATGCCTTAAGCCAAAATATGCCTATCTTCAGCTGGGCAGATGAACCTGCCAAGCCTGAGAACTGTTTGGGACCATGCAAACTCTCAGGTGTTCTGGTTTGACTTGAGCCATGAAGGACAAGTAAATGTCCAGGCAACTGAGAATTCTTCTATGTGCTGTTTACCCTCTTCCAGTATTCTGAGGAGGAAATGTAAAGTTTTTTCCCCTCACAAAGCATTTGCATTTATTAGTCGAAGTGGTCTTGAGTTACTAAACGCCTGATAAGAGGAATAGGAGAGAGATAACAATGTTTAATTATATCCTATTTATTGAAATTAAAGGGTGTATAAATGACAGTTAATGGTTGTATACACAATTTCAGCTGCTCTTATCATGCCTCCAAAGACCCCTTCTTGGGAGGCTTTACTGCCTATAACCTCAGTATTTGGCATTGGGGATACTAAGATTCATGCTGTTAAACTGTGATTGTTCTCTTTTCTCCCATCCTGTTAATGTTTCACAATTGCTTTAAGCCCTTGGTCCAAGAAAACAAATATGGTAGGAAGGGGCAGAGAAATGTGAGCAAGTATATTTAGTTCAGCCACCTTGCTTAGCTTTTCAGAGGCATCAAAGCTAAATTCTAAAACCAAAAATATGTTATAAATTACTTTTGAAAGAGACAGTTGAAATATATTTCTTCTGATTATCACCTCTGATGCAATATGAAATTTGTATTTATTAAGTACTTAAAAACCGTTTAATGCCAGGAATTGTTCTGAGCCCTTCACAAATATTAACTCATTTAATTTTCATAACAGCCTGTCTTGAAAAATATGCTGATATTCTGGTACTTTGACAATTACTTAAAAGATTTGTTATAGTTATACAGCATTGAGCTGGTTTTCACAGAAAGACCTTTTTATAGGTCCTTGATTTTAGTTTTCGTGTTACGTGGAAGCTGATAACAGTGAAAAATGGTAGAATATCAAAGCAGTAATTTAAGAAGCAACATCAGGAATCTCGTTAGTTAAAAATACTCTATGGTTTGATTTTTCCCCCCTAGGTCTTAAATATAGTATTAGGGGTTTATTGCTAAAATAATACTGGAAACATTTATCAATGTGTGTTTCATGGTATAACATGTATGGGTGAAATGCTATTTTGTCTATGCATTTCAAACTGGAGTATATAAAGAAGAGCAAATGTAAATGTTGTCTCTCTCCTGTATCAAATTTCTCCTTTTGTCTTCTGATTCTTGTGTGGTAGTGTATTTACTCCTTTTTGGCCAGTTGAGCCCCAGAAAAAAGAAGAGCTTCAAGCAAGTACATGATGGCATGTTTAATTTTTTTCCCCTTTTAGCTTGCCTACATATTTTATGGTTTATAAAGTATGTATTGCAGCTCTGCCATGTTCATTTTGAAAATTCCATTTAAGAGCCAAAGTTGTAAGGACAAGTAAACAATCTCAAAAATTTTTTGTTGGACTTTGTATTTTCTTTATATAGTCGGCTGACTCTGAATTAATATTAAGTAAGAATTGGGCTTAGTTTCAATTGCTATCTAGAAACTTTTGATATGCTTTTCAGATATAGTATTTCCTATATTCAGATAAAACAATATAGAATGAACCAAAGTAATCAAGTTTATTATAATTTTTTTAAAGTTCTTTTCATCTCCCATTTCCATACTGTAAGTTTTTGTGTTTCAAAGTATTTTTGATGTCAAAGTAAATATTAAAATTATTTTGTTTATCCTAATGCAATCATATAGTATATTTCCTGTTCTTATATTTTATTTATGTGAGATCTTACTTTGGTTATAACCATGATAAATTCATCCTTTAAATTAGGGGTCAGTAAACTACAACTAGTAGGCCAAGTCTGGCCTGTCACCTGTTTTTGTAAATCAGGTTTTATTGGCACACAGCCGTATTCATTTGTTTATGTATTGTCTGTGGCTGCTTTCACACTACAACAGCAGTGTTGAGTAGTTGTGACAGAGACTTTATAGTCTGTAAGGCCTAAAATATTTACTGTCTGGCCCTTTACACAAAAAGTTTGCTGACCCTGCTTTAAATTGCAGAGAGGATTTAGTTTTGGGCTTGGCCAGCCATTCCATAGAATCTTTTGGTTTATATGAAGGCAGTTACTATTGGTAGATTCATGAACCTTTATATAGGCATGCAGTTGAAATTTCCATAGATAAGTGAGTTGTGAGTTGATTAATAACAGGAATATGTAAGATTGCCTCTTATAAAATAAATGAATTAGTATTATTAATTTGGCGGATCAGTTTCTTTGCATCTCTGTTTGTTCAGTTGAGGAACTTGGACTAGATAATCTTTTAAGATCTCCTTCTCTGATTCTAATACTAGCTCATTGTACGTTTTATTTTCATTTTGAAAAGTAATTTATAAGTATTAGAAAACAGAAGAAAATTTTATTCTGAAATTTTATTGAAAAAGACAAACTCAGTGCAAGGAACCAAAAACTGTCGTTTGTAAGTTAAGGCTAAATATAGATTCTGAATTTGGGGTGCTTAAGGAAATCAACAATGAATTTTTTTCATTAGTCCCTGTTTTATTCATTAAATATTTTTTTAACTTAATACATTATGCATCTGTGACATTATTCTTTGGATTTTTACTATTTTCTATGTTACATGAAAGAATATTCAGCTGTACAATTAGGGAAGTTTTTCAGATTGGTTATTTTTCATGTTCAGTGAAACTAAAAATTAAGCATTTTTTAATCTTAAGAATTCTTGCTAAAACATGGGAGGCAGATAAACCATATATTCTTTGCCATTCTAAATTAGACTTTACTAGGATTCATATAAATTATTTCATAGTTACTTTATAATATACACTCCCTGTTATTAATTTTTCTGATTTTGAAGTCCTAGGGTTTAACTGACACCAATGTAGTAATTAAAAAATAAGATTATACATTCAATGTTGTGTTAGTTTGTTTTCTCTGCAGGCATTAGTGTTTAAGTAGTTATTGTCGCAAACTTTCTATCTAGTTATGTAACAAATACAATTTTGTCATGAATATTTAATTGGGTACCTAATAATATATTCACATGATAGGATATTATACAGCAGTCAAACAAATGAGCCATGGCTGCATATAGTAAGTGGATGAATATTAGCAATATTGAATGAAAAGAGTATGTTCAAAAAGATTACATAAAATACATATGTATTCTTTCTTAAACAACCCAAAACAACTAAAAGTAACAATTATTCATCTTAGGAATACATAAAAACAATATTTAACAACAATAAAAGCAAGGAAATAATAAACCCAGGCTTCTGGATAATAAAACCTTAGGTAGGAGGAGACAGAAAGAGATTGGTTGGAAAAGGAACAAACAGATAGATACAAGTTACTGTCAGTTTTCTAGTTCTTTTGTTTGCAAGTATTTATTATAAATAAATATATGCATATGAAAGTGGGCCATGCATGGACCAATGATAAGAGTATATCATGAATCAAGAATCATAGTTAATCAAATTCATGTACTTGACATCAATTAAAGACAAAGATGTACAAGAATTGGAGATGTATATATTTATTTAAAGTATATTGGCATATGACTTGGACAGTTGCTCTTGTGTTCAAACGTGTTAACGTTTTACTGTCTGACATAAAGATTTTAACTTAAAAAATACCCACTGGCAAAACTAATGGTATTATATTTAGCAACTATTGTGATACCACTTGATAATTTTATATAAGTATCATTTTACAGTAAATCTCATATATTCTTGTCTGTGAAACTTTGCTTCCTCTATATAGGAGTTTCACAATCTGCAGTAAATATGCACATGACACAGTCAGTGAGAATGTTCCTTATATTAATGAAACCCAAAGGGTGATGTTTGTGTCTTCTTTTTGTGTAAGTTTACTTGCCCTTCTATGTTCATTTTTTGGTAATGTTTCATTGCAGATGTGTAGACACTTTGTGTAGTCTTAACTTACTCTTTGTGATGATAATGTTAAATTGGATGAAATCTTTCTGTTTCAAGTAGGTCTTATCAGCAATGTCCTAAGTGCCTAGTTCCTTTTTGTTCATAAATGATGATCTGGTTTAATACTGCAGAGCATTTTAAGCTAAGCATTTTGAGAACAGCTTCTGCCTTTCTTTTTCTTGTGGCAGCGTGTTGCTAAAGCGCTTACAGAGACTCTGGTACATCAAACAGGGCTTTTCCCTTTATTTTCACATTGCTCTGGTTTTTGTTTGTTTGTTGTTTTCTTTTTTTACCAAAGCATTTTGCTCAGATTCACTTAATGCATGCATGTATTCAAAACATGAGTATCCATTTTCCACCAGTTGGTATGGTAGCAGCACTCAGCCTTATCTAGAATGTATGCTCTACTTGATTGCCATTGATACATGTTTGTTCTATTTGTGTATAGGTCCTATGCACAGTCAGTTGGAATCCCTGAGTGACTCTTGGGCTCGCCTGAAACATAGCAGAGACTGGTTGTGCAACTCCTCTTACTCCTTTGAGTCTGATTTTGATCTTACCAAATCTTTGGGAGTTCACACTTTGATTGAAAATGTTGTAAGCTTTGTGAGTGGAGATGTGGGGAATGCCCCAGGTTTTAAAGAGCCAGAGGAAAATATGTCTACAAGTCCCCAGGCCTCCATCATTGCAATGGAACAGCAGCAGTTAAGGGCAGAAGTAAGTCTTTGATGTTTACTCCTCATTAGAGACTTTGGAGACTTAAACTAAGCCACTGAATGTACAATTTTAGGAAAAACTTTTCTTCTGTTCCTTGCTTGCCCTGTACTTCTTAATATTACTTTCTTAACTGGAACAACTTGTTATTTTGTTTGAACTGGACAAAAGTGCATTTTTAAATCATCATTTCTCGGAACAATATACTCTAATGATAAGCCTTCCCATGTCTCCTAACAAGTAGGGTGAGACTGGCTGATGACCATAGGGATCTGTTTCTCAGAGCCTCCATTTTTGACCCATTTGTCTCAGGTTAAACTAGATACCTAGTTTAGATTAGAGCCCCACAGTAATAATTGCCGCAGTCAAGACCCACTGATGGATGCTAAAATTTGTGAGCAGAACTTGGAGACACGAGATTTTTGCATAGCCTCAGAGTATCTCCCCCCAAGTATTTATTAATTATTGTGGTTTTACTATGTCCACAAATTCTGTCATATTCTTCCCTGCAGGAGGTGGAGATTAATTTCCCTCCCCTTAACGGTAGGCTGGACTTGGTGTCTTGCTTCTAACAAATAGAGTGTGGCAAGGGGAATAAACAGTAACTCTATATTGCAGAAACATGGCACACGTGATCTTAACTAAGTGATCAGGATTAACATCACCAGTAATAAGTCATGTTGATATCACGTATGCTTGTTGTAATGTGCCAAGGACACTTTAAATGGTATTCTTTCCCAAAATTCATAATTCCAGTCTAATCATGAGAAAAAAATCAGGCAAACCTAAATTTAGGGACATTTATAAAATACATGAACAGCTCTTCCAAAGTGTCAGGGTCATGAACAATAAAAGAAAGACTGAGAAATTGTCACAGAGTAATGGAGACTAAGAAAACATGACACCTAAATGCAAGGTGGCATCCAGAATTGGATCCTGGAACGGAAAAGGGACATATTGGGAAAATTATGAAATCCAAATAAAGTCTGTAGTTTAGTTAATAGTATTGTTCCAATGTTAATTTCTTAGTTTTGATAAATGCACCATGGTTATGTAAGATGTTAATGTCAGGGGAAGCTAGGGGAAGGGTATGCAAGAACTTTCTGTACCATCTTTACAGTTCTGCACCTATGAAATTATTTCAAACTAAAATAAGTTTTTTTTTCTTTAAAGAAGAGGGATAGGCCAATCGACTGCAGTGATGGGCAGTGTCCTCCTAGGGAAGATAGAGGCAGAAATTCAAGAGAACCACAGAGAAACTGTTCAGAAGCACTTCTGATTCTTGAGCTAAAGAGTATTTATTCTATATGAGCTAATTATAAACAAAGGAAGTAATAGCAATACTACCTTACAGTTTTGAAATCTTCACATGAATCTTCTCATGAGCTTCACAATAGCTCTGAGTAGATTAGATAAGGTATTACAAGTCTCATTTTACACATGAGGAAACTGAAACTCAGGAAGTTAAGTGATTTTCCCAAGGCCACACAGTAGGCAGAGGAGTCTGGCCTTGAAATTGTGTCTCCTACATCCAATCTACTACTTTTTCCACTGTACTGTGTAGCTTCTTTTATACTAAAGTATGCTTATAAAGTTTTTAGAGATATCCTGATAAAAAACCAGAAATAATACTAAAGTTAATGTTTATCTTAATAGAATAGATTCATAGGAAATGGCAGAATTCTCTATGTGCTAAGTAATAGTCTATGACATACAGCATTGGTTTGCATCTGAGTTCAGTGAATAACTCTAAAATATGTTTTTTTTTCCCTTAAGCTTCGCTTAGAGGCACTTCATCAGATCCTTGTTCTGTTGTCTGGGATGGAGGAAAAAGGTAGCATCTCACTGGCAGGAAGCAGGTCGAGCTCAGGCTTCCAGTCATCCACACTACTCACGTCAGTAAGGCTGCAGTTTCTAGCAGGGTGTTTTGGTTTAGGCACTGTTGGACACACAGGAGCCAAAGGAGAGAGTGGCCGATTACATCACTATCAAGTAGGTGCCACCTTACAGTATCTTTAGATTTTAACTGTCTTTTTATAAAGCTATTTTAAACTTTTTGATGTTTGTGATTAAGGTTTAAAAATATAAAAGCTTGGCCAGGCGCAGTGGCTCACACCTGTAATCTTAGCACTCTGGGAGACTGAGGCAGGAGGGTTGCTTGAGCCCAGGAGTTTGAAGTTGCAGCTGTGATGATGCCACTGCTCTCTAGCCTGAGTGACAGGGTGAGATTGTGTCTAAAAAAAAAAAAAAAAAAAAAAAAAATATATATATATATATATATATATATGAGAGAGAGAGAGAGAGAGAGAGAGAGAAACTTATAAATTATGTTTTAGGATATCTTACTGGTTTAGTTTCCTAAGTAGTACAATTGGGATTAGATGAGCCTGGTACTATTGTAATTTTAGATTCTTTACTGGCTCAATTTTATTAAACTGGCTCAGCCAGATGGGATAGAGATATGTTTAAGGTGGGATAGGGATTGGAGTTTGGGAGCATGGGTTTCAGAGTTTACATTTTAGATTTGATCATTTTACCTAGTTTTCTGATTCCTTTGATAATTTTTAAAAATAAATATTATGTGTATGTCTTCCATTTTTAAAGAGGAAAAATTGTGAGGAAGGAGAAAGATTATACAGATTTAAGAATTATCAGGCATTTAAAATTAAATTTATTATAAAACTTTCATGTACTGAAACACAGTAAATACTCAAAAGACACCATAGGGCTCTAGGATAGACGAGGGATAAAGTGTTATTACTTCTTTTTGCAAGGAGGTATTACTACTAATAGAAAAAAAAATTTATTTTAATTCAGGATGGAATCAGAGCAGCAAAGAGAAATATTCAGATTGAAATCCAGGTGGCTGTGCATAAGATTTACCAACAGTTGTCTGCTACCCTGGAAAGAGCCCTACAAGCAAACAAGCATCACATTGGTGAGTAACCGTCCCTGCAAATATAAGATGTAAGTTACATTTGGGACTAAGATTATAATAGATAGTTATGTTTTATATTTTGTGTTTAACATTAGTGATCAACTTATAGTAAAGAATAAATATTTGGAAATATACTAGTGTTTCATATTACTGTTTATATTTTAGAAAAAGATTCATTTTAGTAAATCCTTTGTTTACTTCAAAGAAAATTCTCAGCTGTTTCTCTCTTTGTTTTTCAGAAGCCCAGCAGCGTCTCCTTTTGGTCACAGTTTTCGCCCTGAGTGTTCATTATCAACCAGTGGATGTTTCTTTGGCAATTTCCACTGGTCTGCTAAATGTATTGTCACAGTTATGTGGCACAGACACCATGCTAGGACAGCCCTTGCAATTGTTGCCAAAGACGGGTGTTTCCCAGCTTAGCACAGCTTTGAAAGTGGCCAGTACAAGGTTGCTCCAGATTCTAGCCATCACTACGGGGTAAGTATTGTAGACGTGTTGGTGGAGCTATATGGGGCTTTCCCATATTTTAGTAATCTCCGTTTCCCTCTAATCTACTTTATGTGTTTAAGCACTATGTTTGCCCTTCTGTATTCCTACCACTTATTTTTTCCTTTCATTTCTCATAGGACCTATGCTGATAAACTGAGCCCCAAGGTGGTTCAGTCCTTGTTAGATCTACTCTGTAGTCAGTTGAAGAATTTGTTGTCCCAAACCGGTGTACTACTTATGGCCTCTTTTGGAGAAGGGGAACAAGAAGAGCGTGAAGCAGAAGAAAAAAAAGTTGACTCTAGTGGAGAAACTGAGAAGAAAGATTTCAGAGGTATCATAAAACTTTTTTTCTGTCTTTACTTACAATAAGTACTTACAAGCACTTACTGAGTCCCTATTGTGTGCGTATGATTAGAATGTAGATTTCTTTCCTAGTGAGGCATGAAAGGATTTTTATTTGTTCGTTTACAAACCTCTTTTATTTCCAAATATTTATATATATGTATATATATATGATTTAGATGAGCTTCTGACCAAACCTCCTCTCCTTAGAGTGTGTTAACCCTGATGCTGTGACCATATACCCATTCTCTAGGTTTAGCCTCTCCTCGGCTGTCCAGGCTCTAGGACCTAGATTTTAGGTAACTGGTTTCCCTCAGGTTATTTATAGCCTAGGAGGAGGCTGACATGTTTTTCTTAGCATTTGATCCTGACAAGCTTTCTCTAACCTGGCCTGAACCAGGACCAAGTGTTTTGATATTTGGGAACCAGACTATAATTAGAGGAGCTTGACTGCTTCGTATCTGTTTTGTTCTCTAGTCACTAATAATTCTTCATTATACTTAGCCATCATAATTTTTGGTTGCTGTAATATGATCATCTGCTTAGAGCTTTATAGTGATGAGTGTATTTCAGTAGAACTTATACCCTGAACAGCAGAACTACTACATATGTCTTTTGCATAATTGAGGGAATAAAGATCTAAAATTGGTCATTTATTCAAAAAAAGATTGTAAACCTACCTTGTCCTATTGCCATAATAAATTCTGAGAGCCCTTAAATCCTTTCTGGATTAGGTGTATAAATAGAGGGAGAGAGCAAGTTACATAAGCATTCTGTGCCCCAGTTCCTTCATCTGTGAAATAAGGATGGTAATAGAACCAACCTCCTAAGACTGCCATGAGGATTAATACACATAAAGCACTTAGAGTAGTAACTGGCATGCAGTGAAAGCTCAATGAATGTTAATACATTTGTGTGTAGTTCAATGATGTTAAGTGGTTTCATCATTGTGTGAACATCATGGAGTATACCTATACTAAGCTGGATGATATAGCCAACTGTGCCTTTAGGCTAGATGGTATAGCCTGTTGCTCCTAGGCTACAAACCTGTACAGCATGTTACTGTACTGAACATGAAATAGGCAATTGTAATACAATGGTGACTATTTGTGTATGTAAATACAGAAAGAGTAATGCATTGTGCTATGCTATTACAATAGCTATGACATCACTAGTTGATAGGAATTTTCAGCTCCATTATAATCTTGTGGGACCATTATCCTATATTTGGTCTATCATTGACTAAAACATTGTTATGTAGTATGTGACTATATTAGTATTGGAATATTATAATATTAGAAATTAAAAATACTATTTAAAGAACATTAACATTGTTGATGGGTAGATGGGTAGAGAGAGGAAATACACTGGAGATACAAAGTGATAAACCATTGTCCCTGCCCTCAGGGACCTTCTAGGGTAATGAGGGAGGCAGACATATGTAAACAAGTAATTATAGTGTAATACAAGAAACTCAGAAGAAATATCTAAATCTCTTTAGTCAGAGTCTAGGAAGATGAGTCTAATTAAGGACTAGCTTTTCGGTTTCAGAGGCTAAACCAATGGCAAGTTCCTTTCCCCTGTGTATATACAAAGTACAGTCCTTCTGCAAAGGGCTTAGGCAGACTCAGAAGGTGTGATAAAATCAAAACCAGTTTTTCATGCCACCTCCTGCTTTTCTGAGATACAGTGTAGAATAAACATTTGTTAAAGTAAGAGTTTCTCACCAGTCTGTGGTGTACTGCACATACGGACAACAGGGAAGAGGTTATATAGTTACTTCTTAGCCTGTAGGTTTCCAAGCAAACTGGATCCTTCCATGGCCAGTGAAGAGAGAAACAGTTCTTCTGTGACAGGATCTCCACATATGTGACAACAGACTGAGTCCACATCCATTCCTCTCAGGTCGTTCTTGAGAGAGAGCCTTTGGACTCTCTCTGCTGATGAGGATGGCTGAGAATGAGCCTACTCTAGTCAGCAGTGGCCATGCATTCAGAGGCAGGGTGCTCAGGTATTAGTAACCCCCAATCCTTCCAAATTACTTAACTGAAAGTGAAATGTATCCTTTATTTAAAACACAGTATTAATACTGAAACACAGCGTGTATCATTTTGTGTCAACCGGTTCTATATTCAAGGTTTCTAGGCTTTAGTTAATTTAATTTAGTGTTTTATTACAGAAATACTTGCTGGGTCAGGGGGTAGAATGCAGGGGATCTTGAAGGAATGTGTAGGAATAAGCTTGGAGTGAGATTGTGTTGGCACCCAGGACAGGCTAATACTCTTAAATTCTGAAAACTAATATTATTAAAAAAATTTGCTTAGCATTTAAATAAAGAAGAGGCAGAGTATTCTGTGGATGAAATTTAGAGAAGTTCTTAGTTTTTTCTTTAATAGCCCTAGCTGATTAATTCTGTCATGTACTTGCACACGCATCTCAGCAAAACAGAAGTCTTCCAGTTAACCAGATGCATCTTCCTATGAAGGTAGATTACTGGCCTTCTATTGTCAGTCGAGCATGTCCATTTGTGGGCGTTTCCCCTTTATCACAGGTGACATGTATGTGTACTCCTTAATCCAACATGCCAGAATCTCCCTGATAGGAGTTCTGTATATACTTGTCTCCAGATTTTTATAATTTTCCATGTTTTAATGCCCCTTGGGGATTGGCACTCTGGGTACCCACCCTACTCACATACTTTTCCCCCTGTCTCTGAGTGGGATTTTGCCAAACTGAGGAGGTGTGAAATGTGTTTTGTGATAAGAGAACACATGTGTTATAGGAAGAGCAGACAGTTCTCTGTGGCTTCAAAGTACACAGGGTAGAAGGAAACAATGAGTGGGTAACAAGGGGGAGGCTGGTCCTGGCTGCTGGTGGAGAAACTGGGAAGACCGGTTAGGGCAAGAGAATTTGCTCTCAGACAAACTAAACTCAGGCCTAGAAATTTGTTTCTTTGTAAAATCTGAAAGCACAAAGTTTTTTTCAGAGATTTGATTATTGATTTGGTTTGGGGAGGGAATCGTAGGTTTTTTGAAAATGTGATAAAAGTCATGACTTTTCTTCTTTGTCAAATATACACACATATACATTTTTCGTTCATTTGTAGGGGGTTCACAAACCATCCTCCTCAAATTATGTCCAGTGGAAACCATGTATTTGGGTAGAGAACCATTGCTTTTTAGAATAGTAGGGGGAAAATAGCATAAAACAAGTGCAGTAGTCTTCACTTAACATTGTAGGAAGGTTCTTGGAAACTGCAACTTTAAGTGAAATGACATATAATGAAACCATTTTTATCATAACTAATCAATGCAAGCAAGATTTAAGTTCTTATGGCGTATTTTTGGTCACAGAAACATCACCAAACTTCTAAAGAAAGACACAGAACACTTCTAATATTAAACTTTGAAATAAATGTGAGCTATATATACATTTAAGAAAGATTAATAAAAACAAGTAAGATGATTATTTACCCGACTTTTGGTGCATTAGTGAGTATTGGTGGTTGTAGTGGTGGTGGGTTAAATCAAAGAATAAATATTTCCAAGGTGAAAATTGTAAGGAGCACCTCTTACCACCATGCAGTTAAAAAACAATAACAAATATGGCAGGCTTGCTGAGTGCTTTCATGCTGCATCGTTTATTGCCATTCATTTGTATGATTATCATATACTTTATGAAATTTTATTTTATAATAATTTGTATTCATTCATTCATTCATTCATTTTCCAATCTGCTTATTCCAGTTCAGAGTCAAGGGTGATCAGAGCCTGTCCCAGGGTGCAAGGCAGGAGCCACTCCTGAATAGGACATCATCCTATCACAGGGTGCACTCACACACACCCACACCCCCGTTCTCTCAGACTGAGACATAAGATGCCAGTGAACCTGATGTGCACATCCCTGGGATGTGGCAGGAAGCAAGAGTACCTGAAGAAATGCTGCATGGACTTGGGGAGAATGTGCAAACTCTCCACAAATGGTGGCCCCAGCCAGGAATCAATTTATTTTTCTTATCAACGTTATAATGAAATGATGTTATTCAAGGAGTCATATACATATATACATCCTAGCATGCTCATTATTGTATATAATATATATATTAATGTGTATATATATACATCCTAGCATGCTTATTATTATATAGAGAGGTAAAAGATGTTTCAATTTTTGGTTTCATTTTCTAATCTTTCCCCATTCTGTTCTTTAAGTTTTCAAAACTCAGTAGTTTTCTGACAAACTAGATTTTGAATTAGATTTGTGCTTACTTCAATCTAAATGTAAGCTACATGATATAAGACTATTTCCCGTTGACTCTTGGTTGTAATGTAAGCTTGTCTCTTCACCCTTTAGCTGCTCTTAGGAAACAACACGCGGCCGAACTCCATCTGGGGGATTTTTTAGTTTTTCTTCGCAGAGTTGTGTCTTCAAAAGCAATTCAATCAAAAATGGCTTCCCCAAAGTGGACAGAGGTCCTTCTAAATATAGCATCTCAGAAGTGTTCTTCAGGTATGTTTCCTTTGCCTTTGTTTTAGAGTATTTATATATAACACATGTGTTTTATTATGATAGTGCTAGACTTTAACAACATCCCTGGGATGTGGGAGGAAACCACATCCTTCATCCATCATCCCTTGACATTGATTTCAATGTTTTCTTGTTTTTTGAGTACCTATTTGATCAAAGGAAACTCTGGTTTCAGGAATAAAAATTGGCAGAAAATTAATAGTATAAAGTGGCACTGGAGAAGATCACGGAATTAATCTAGAGAACTTGTTCTTATTTGTTCAGATTACAATACTGAAGGAAGCAGAGAACATCCTCTTTGCTATGATAATTTGGCACAGGTTCTGACCTTCTTGTATTATCAAGATGCACATCTGAATTTGTCCATTTTCTCTTATCATGATGTAATTTCTGTTTCCTTGATTGGGACTTCTGATTGTCTGATAATCTATGACCATTCTATATAATAAACTTAATTTCTGGTTCTTAGCCTAAAAGTCTGGTCTGCTTATGTAAATTACTATCAGTCGTTTTCAGTCTCTTTTTCTTAAACTGTGGTAAAATGTACGTTACATAACATTTACCATTTTGACCCTTAAAGTGTACAATTCAGTGACATTAAGCATATTCACAGTGTTGTAAAACCACCACCACTATTCCATTTCCAGAACTTTTCATCATCCCTAGTCCATTTTAAATATGCCAAAACATAACGTAATCTTCATGATACATATTATTTTGTATGTTTACATTCTCAGTAAACATAAATACTTTAGTAGTTTTTCTTAACTAGTGTAACTGACAGCTTTTTTTTGACTTTAGTAAGGTTAGGCTTATATAATATTGAGTTTGTAGAGCATAAATAAAAATCAGATATTAATTTATATTCAGCTGGTCTTATACAGTTATGTGTATTAAAAAGTGCATATTTATGTAACATCAATGTCCTGTCTCTACCTTTGCTTACTTTAGAAAAGTATAATCTGCTTATTCCCTGTTAACCTTAACAATCTCTATGAGACAATCAGGGCGTGGACCCAGGAGAAAGGCCGTGAGAGGGAATGATAAGCATGGACTTTAGAGATTAATTCTACCTCTGCTGAGCTGTGTGACTTTGGTCAAGTTATTTAACTTCTCTGAGTCTCAGTTTCTTCATCAGTAAAATGGGGCTATAATTCAGGATTTGTGAGGATTAACAGAGTTAATGTGTATGAAACTCATAGTACGGTACCTGGCATATTACAATACTTTTCCCATTATATATACATAAAAACTGAGACATAAAGATGAACATATTCATAGGCATTAATGGGTACAGGATAGATCTAGAATTCTTGGAATAATAGTTTGAAGTGAAGTCCTTTCTACCCATAAATGCTTAACAGCCTCAGGGATTTTTTTCCCCCCAAATTTCATTTTAATTTTGAATTTAAGTCACATTAATAATAAGAAAATGTCTTTCCCCCCAGGTATTCCTCTAGTTAGTAACTTAAGAACAAGGCTCCTTGCACTTCATGTCCTGGAAGCTGTGCTACCAGCTTGTGAATCCGGTGTAGAAGATGATCAAATGGCCCAGGTTTCTATTTTTAAAGTTATTAGATGATGTTTTCCATATCTGTAACATAATTGACCTAAGGTCTATACTTATAGTGTCTTCAGTTGTGAATGTGTCACTTATTCAATAGCATAACTTCTACTTTTAAGACTGCTTTCTTTATTATTTCATCTCCAAGAAAAGAGAAAAAGAGATTAAGTTATGGGATGTGAGAAGTAGTGGGATAGAGAATACTTACAATGTCAGAAGGAAAGAAAAATATGTGGAATTTCTTTCTAGGTTTGGGCCTCTAGAGAGAGAAATGCGTGAGGGTGTGTAGTCTAATCACAGGTCCATTTATTAATAGTAAGACAAAATAAAATCCACTTTCTAGTGGATTAATGATCTTTCTTAAAAAAAGATACTTAACATATAACCATCAAAAGTAGCTGTGGAACACTGGTATAACCTAACTTCGCATGTAACTTAATATTAGTGATATATCTTTTCTAAAAGTACTTAAAATTACTCTTTACAAATATTGTCATTCTCTTTCCTTCAATAAAACAGATTGTTGAACGCTTATTTTCCCTTCTATCGGATTGTATGTGGGAGACACCCATTGCTCAGGCCAAACATGCCATTCAGATAAAGGAAAAAGAACAAGAAATAAAATTACAGGTAATTGATTTTTTCAAAAAGGTGTTTTTAAACTGCAAAAATGAACATCCTGTCACCTGTCTCTGGATGCCTGCTTCTCTGAGGGACCTTGCTCCATCAGTTATTCCATCTCTCTTTGCATTGTCTCCCTCTCCACTGATTTCCTTCCGTTTAGCTTATAACCATGCTTATCTCTCATTCCCCACCTCCCAAATCACATTTTTGTCCACAAAGCCTTCTCTGTCTTCTCTCCTGTCCCTCACTACTATGCTTCTTGGAAGAGTAATCTATATGTTTCACCCACTTCCTTACTTCTCATTATCTCTTCAACCCAGTTGTTTATCTTCCATCAAGGTGCGAAAGTTAAATGACAGAGATAAATGTTAGTTGCTAAATACAGTGTATGTTTTTTTGTCCACATCTTACTTTACCTCTGGAAACTCTGGCCTTCTGTTGTTTTCAAAACACTATCTTCTCCTGGATCTCCATATAGCCTCTGCCAATCCTTGATTCCCTCTGGAAGCAACTCTACTTTGGTGCTACTTTTACCTTGCATCCATCCCAAAACATTGATATTCTTCAGAATTCTCTTGCTTTGTCTCCCAGCTAGAATGCAGTGGTGTGATCATAGCTCAACTGCAACCTCAAACTCCTGGACTCAAGCGATCCTCCTGCCTCAGCCTCCTGAGCAGCTGGGACTACAACACACCACCACACTGGCTAACTTATCCTTAGCTTTTTTAGCAGTCTAATACATACCCAAGACCATTTCACCTGCTCGCAATGTCTTCCAAACTTAAATGCTAGCCCAGTTGTCTCTCCCTCAAATCTTCCCATTTTCTTTCTGTCCCACTTTTTTATTGAAGGCACCATTATTTAATTAGTTT
The DNA here is from genome assembly GCA_963574885.1 of Lepilemur ruficaudatus. NCBI lineage: Eukaryota > Metazoa > Chordata > Mammalia > Primates > Lepilemuridae > Lepilemur > Lepilemur ruficaudatus. The sequence continues at coordinate 20,335 of CAUYRT010038451.1, forward strand.
TCCAAACCCAAATTCCTGGGAATTCTAGACTCTCCTGATGTCCCTATGCATGTAGTCACTAGGCTCCATTGATTTTGCTTTCTAAATAGCTTGTGAATCCATCTATCTATCCATCTACCTTAACTGTTCTCTTGGTTTTCATGATTCCACACTTTTTCTGTTTTTTCTTCTACCTTAGTACAAGGGCCTGTTCTCATTCTCCTTTATTGGTTCTTCCTCTTCTGTTCAGTCTAAGTGGAGTATTCTGAGGCTTAGTCTCAAGACCTCTTCTTTTTCTCAACAATCATCCCCAAAGAAACCTTATTCAGATCTATATTCCATTAATTCCCAAGTTTTTAATTCCAGTTCTGGCATTATTCCCGAATTCTAGATTTACATACCTATCTTCTGCTAGTCTTTTCACTTGAATGATAGTCTAATAGGTATCTCATACTCAGTATGTCACAAGTAGCATCCTTAGTTTCATCACATTGTGCTTCTTCCCCAGGGTTTCCCAGCCTCCTAGTTAGTTACTCAAGTAAAAACCTAGGAGTCATCCTTGATTTTTCTTTCTATTATCCTCTCTCCCCATTTTCTTCATCCGTACAATATCTAGGTTCTGTTGGCTCCTCTCTAAAACATAACTTGAATTTACCCACCTTCTCATCTCTTCTGTCATCACCCTATTCCAAGCTGTTGTCATACCTGGCATGGACTGTACAATAGCCTCCTAACTGATCTCTCTGCTTCTATTGTTACCCCCTAAAGTGCATTCTCTACACAGGATCCAGAGTGGTCTTTTAAAATTATAAATCAGAGCACATTAGTCCTCTGTTTAAAACATTCCAGTGGGTTCTCATTATTTTTGGGATAAAGTCTAGAACTGTTTGTCCTGTCCTCTTTGCTCACTGTACTCTGAACAACTGGCCACCTTTCTGTTTCTTTGAACACAGTAAGCTTATTCCTTCCTTAGGGCTTTAAACTAGGTATTCCCTCCAGATATGTTTCTTAGGAACTGCATATTATTCAGGTCTAAACTTAATTATCACTTCTTCAGAGAGTCCTTCCTTAATTAATCTAGAGTAGTTTCCATACCTTCTTTGTCACATCACCTGTTTTAATTTCGACATAGCACTTATTGCTTGTATTTTCTTATTTATTTATTTTCTGTTTCTTTCTTCCAGAATATAAATTCTGTGAGAGCAGAGATTGCATCTGTCTTATATACTGCTGAATATAAAGGACCTGATAGAATACCTGACACAGAGTAGATGCTTAAAACATGTTCATTGAATGAATGAGTGAATGAATTCAGGCCTCACTATTTCTTACCTGAACTCTTGCAGCAATCTCCTGATTAGTATCTCTGCCTTCATCCTATATACTCTATATACCCCCGGTAAAATGATGTTTATAAAACACAGATCTGATCACAGATCCCTTATATATATCATTCTGTGTAGGCACTTCCTATTGTTTGTAGAGCATAGTTCAAACAATATGACATACAAGGCCTTCCATGATTTCATTCTTTCTTCTCTTTCTGGGCTCGTTTTCTGCCAGTCTCATCCTCCAGATATTACATACTGATTGTATTTACTTTAAATCACTGAACTCTGTTGTACCTACATGCCTTGGCACATATTGTACACACTATTTTAAAATGTCTTTCTCTGCTTTGACTGGCTGCTTGATGCCTTCTCATCATTTAGGACTCACCTTAGAGTCACCTTCTTTTGAATGCTTACTTTGACCTTCTTAAGCATGGTTAGACACTTATACTTTTATGTTTTTACTATCCCTATTATGTACTTCTGTTATTCTCTCACTATAATAATGGCGTTATTTATTTGTCCTTCTCTCCACTAATTGGACTGTAAGCTCTTTATGGGCAGGGACCATGCTCTATTTATCACTGTGCTCCTATTATCTCGTACATTAACTGATCTATAGTGAATACTTAATAAATATTTGTGGAATAAAACCAAGGAGCCTCAGACTCAGATCTGGATTATTCCAAAATACTAACCCAGCTTCTTTTCTGATAGAAGCAGGGAGAGTTGGAGGAAGAAGATGAGAATCTTCCTATCCAAGAAGTCTCTTTTGATCCAGAGAAAGCTCAGTGTTGTTTAGTGGAGAATGGACAGATTTTAACTCATGGCAGTGGAGGAAAAGGATATGGATTGGCATCAACTGGAGTGACTTCTGGGTGCTATCAGTGGAAGGTAAGTAGAATTCAAAGGAATTTTTAGCATTTTTGTCTTTAAGTCCTTTTTTTCTCAGGTTCTTATGAAAAATGTGTGGAAAGGCTTTTTAAAAAAATCATTATATGTAAATGTTCTACAATTATGTAAGATGCTAACATAAATGGAAACTGAGTGAAAGATATACAGGAATCTGTAATATTTTTGTAACTCTCATAATTCTGGAATTATCTCAAAATTTTAAAAAAATGAATGTTTAAAAAATCATGTTGTATACCCCCATGAAGGGTCACCCACAACACATTTTCCCTTAGCAATGAAAATGTAGCAACATGTGTGTGATATTTTTGCCTAGGAAAGCCCATTAGAGAGTCAGTGCCCAAGGTTTTTAATTGGGGGCTGGTCATATAGGTACCCTTTGCCTGGCATGTACTAAAATTTTAGATTTCCCAGAAGGAAGGCAAGGATTTAGCGTAAGCCATATTGTTTGTACAAACAGTATAGATACAATAAGCCAGGCTTATCAGGTAAATATTTGTCAATATACAGAAGTGTTTACCAGTCAAGTTTTGCCGTGCCAGCCAAGGGTCAACATTGCAAGCAGGCTTTTCTAAGGATAGCAGTCTCTGTTGTGTTAACTCCTTTTTTTGTTTGTTTGCACAGTCCACCCCCTTGGCTTTTGGGCACGGTGTCTTTACAGTAAAGTTGTCAATAGGAAACCATACAGCAGGATGAGACCAGCCTATAGAATTGAATTTTAGTTATTCCTTTTAAGGGTCCTGGGCTTAGCCAGTTAAAACAAATGTCATTAACCATAAAGATCTATCTTAAAAAATCATATGTGTCTTCATTCTTAAATTTTTGTATTAACTTTAAAATTTTGAGGCTGAGTGCGATGGCTCACACTTGTAATCCCAGCACTTTGAGGGAGATCACTGTAGGAGCATCATTTGAAGCTGGATTTTGAGACCAGCTTGGGCCACATAATGAGACTCCATCTCTACAAAAAATTTTTTTGAAAATTAGCTGGGTGTGGTGGTGTGTGCCTGTAGTCCCAGCTACTCAGGAGGGCAAGGTAGGAGGATCACTTGAGCCCAGGAGTTTGAGGTTTCAGTGAGCTACGATCACACCACTGCACTCCAGCCTGGGCAGCAGAGCAAGACCCTGTCCAAAAAAAAAAAAAATTTGGCTTAGGTATCAATTTAGTACAGCATAACTCCTGCCAGTCCAGGGCTGAGGTGGTATCTTGATAAGGCACATGCAAAAGAATTATAATCCCATAAGGCATATGTGTTATCACTGGAAATAGTTTGTAATTGTTAGAGTACCTGTAATCCGAACATTACAGTCCGTACCTGTAATCCGAACATTATAGTCAGGCAATATAGGTTAACAGGGCCCCAGTGTGTCTTGCCAGCATGGGGCTTTCCCACCCTCTGCTCCCAGTTCAGTCCAAATAATTTAGTTGAGTCCTTGCTTCAGAGGGACTGTCTGAAGGCAGTCCGTGTTAGAGGATTTTGTTGTCTATGACATCAGTTTATCTCAAGAGTGTGGATGATATCTGCAGGTGTTTGTGAAAAGTACAGGAGCGAGGGCCATGCCCTGCTGCCTTATAGTCTGTCAGGGTTGATAGGAGGCTCAGCAGTCAGTTTGAGTTTAAAGTGCTCACAGCAGCTCTCATGACAACATAGATTTTTTTCCCCCAAGAGGGGGAGAACTTTTAGGAATAGCTCTGAAAAACAGATATCATTAATGTTCCCCCGGCTTTTCCACACCTTCCAGACCTTGAGTTTTTAGTTTTTCTCTGTTATTGTGAAATGAAATCGATGTGTCCCATTTAGTAATTATAACTTTAAATTTTTTAAAATAATTTTTAATTTTTATCTAGACTTTGTCCAGAAGGATTTGGTGCAAGAGGAACAAAAGAATTTTAACACAAAAATATTTCTGCGTACCTTAACCAGAAAGGTTAGGAATTGGTCAGGACAAAAATCCCAGTTACAAATTGAAAAAAAAAAAAAAAATTACAAAACCTTCTATCTCTTTTATCCTGATCATTTATCCAGTGAGTAGTGTAGAAAAAAAAAGATCAGTCTCTTTCTAGGAAAAGTTGCATTTAATAAACTGCCTTACTAAAGTGTGTTGTGTATCAGGAAAAAGGTGAGGGATGTAGAATCAAACTATCAATCTATTGTTGCAAACTGCAGCTAATCCAGAAAGCTGAACAAGATGGAACATCACCAACAGGGGATCGAAAGTCCAATCTCTTAAGAGTAGACGGAAGGATATTACTCCCTCTGGTATGCTCTCTCCAACTTGTAGCTTTTAGTAGGAATCACAGGGTAGGAATGTATTCAGTCTTTGTGTAAGAAATATGTAGCCAGTCAACAGCTCAAATTTAAATGATGTTTTCAAAAAACAAGCTCTTTCTCATGGGCATCTGCAAGAGACCTGGACAGTCCAGCCAGCATTCATAATATTTTCATAGTTTGTGGCCTCACGGAGGCATGTCCTAAATCTGTAGCAGTCCCAAGTTTTGAATTTTGTTCGTTGAGCCAATGCCTGGTTTTAGTTGAGCAGAGCTCATATTGGGTTGAAAAAGCCCGTAGCAGATAGTATCATGTTTTAGCCTAGAGTCAGGTCCGAGGAACTAGAATGAGTGAATTCAGGATTCTAAAAAGCCAGGAGGTTTTTTGGGGCAACAATAAAATCTGGATGGTGTAGAACCAAACAGCTGTGTTTTAAGTTTAGGCTTAAAAGAAAGGCTTTCCTAAATCCTTTTTGCTTGTCAGTATTAGAGTCCAAATTGACTCCCACAAAAATATGCACTTCAGACTGGAAAATCATCAGCCTGTGAATGTTAGATATCTGCTTTCAAAGAACTCACCACCTGAAAAATGCTTTTTAAAACTCAAGTGTATCTGCTTTTCTTTTTATTTTATCTTCCTTTATCCAGAGGCTCTGACTGGAAAAGATCATAGCAAAAATCACCAATTACAGACATTTGTTTTTAATACTCACAGAGTTTAAATTCCAGTCCACTCACTGGTGGCAAAAAGCAAGGAAATTGTGACCCATTAACATGTTTTTCTTTTGTAGCCTTCCCCAATCAGGATGATCCCTTAGAATTTATGAAGTTACAAGCATGTAACATTTTGCATCTTTTTTTTTTAAAAAAAACATACATTCAGATACAATAGCCACAAAACAAAGCTGTTTTTAAAAATTTCCTTTCTCCCCCGCCCTCAGATCTCAAGTTTACTCAAACTCCCAGCAATAAATATAACATTTACAAGATCAATTGAGGGGAGGGAAGGATGGAAAACCTGCTCTAGCAGTGGCAATAACTAGGCTGAAGAAAATGGCTAGAATGGTTCTTTCTTTCTTTTTTTTTTTTTTTCTCTCTAGTCTATTTAAAACTTTGCTCCAGCCCTGGGAACTGGTTTAACCTTTTTCCCTTCCACATGGAGGAAAAAGCAACATACACTTTTAATATTTGTGTTCCACCCAAAACTTACTTTTAGGGATTTTTGACCCTTTCCCCTCTCGCTGGAGGAGAGAGCAGCTGCAAACTATTTTTTCTTCTTTGGCCCACCCAAAGCCCATTTGTAGGAGTGTTTGGACCCTTTCTCTTCATGCTTGCAGGAGGGAACAACACAAATTTTATCCAAGCTGCTCTTTTTCCCTAACTAGTTAGTAAGGCCAAAAGCAGCCAGAGGATCTAGCAAGCCAACTGGATTTATCATTTTTAAATGCCACAGATAACTTTTACTTCTCATAACAGCAACTCAGCTCTGTTTTATACACTGTGTGACTCAATAGCCTCCTAGCCACCAGAGTTTTGTTTTCCTTTTCTCTCTTTCTTTTCCCCAGGTATTGCCTAACTATATTTTAATGAGTCAGCTTTGTTCTAGAATCTCATTGCTGCCACCACTGTGTCAGGGGTCTCCAAGATCACCCTCATTACTTTCAGAGATTCACTAGAAGGACTCATAAGACTCAGCATATAGATGTACTTATTACTGAGATTTGTTATAATGATGCTGTAAGGATATGTAGCCAGTTAATAAGGGAAAGACACAGGTGGAATATGGAAGAATCCACGTGCAGACTTCCTTATGTTTTCTCCCTCCCATATGCACAGTCTTTCCTCAGCAACAAAAATGTAGCACATAACATGTGTGATGTTGCTAGGGAAGCACATTAGAGACTGAGAGTCCAAGGTTTTTACTGGGGGCAGCTCATGTAGCCCTCTACCTGGCATATACCAAAATTCCATACTCCCAGAAGGAAAGCAGATATTCAGCATAAACCACATACATTGTTTGTTCAAATGTTCTAGGCCAGTTAGCTACCTTTCTCACTTAGGGGAAGTTTTGTATCTGCACAGGAAGCTGTTTACCAGTTGAATTTCCTGATACTAGCCAAGGGCCGGTGTGGCACGTATACCTTTTTACAAGAAAGTAGTTAAAAAATCTACATGTAAAGAAGCTTCCCATTAATAATTTTCTGGACTTAGACACACTTCCTCAGCTTCATAATTAAATTATAAGCTAAAATTGCATGTTTTTAATGCTATAGGTACTCAAAGTTTATTCCAAATTTTCTGCAACGTTACAGATTCTAAAACAGTTTGTTTTAGAATCTTTATAAATTGATGTAGTTTTCTTATGTTATTTTCACTTAGACTGAAAAGAAACTTCACATGTTCTTATAAATGTATAAGTATTATATATAAACATATTCCCAGTATTGGTTAATGCAGTTAATACTATATAGGCAAGGCCAGGCGCGGTGGCTCACGCCTGTAATCCTAGCACTCTGGAAGGCCGAGGCGGGTGGATCCCTCAAGGTCAGGAGTTCGAAACCAGCCTGAGCAAGAGCGAGACTGCGTCTCTACTAAAAATAGAAATTAATTGGCCAACTAAAAATATACAGAAAAAATTAGCCAGGCATGGTGGCACATGCCTGTAGTCCCAGCTACTTGGGAGGCTGAGGCAGGAGGCTTGCTTGAGCCCAGGAGTTTGAGGTTACTGTGAGCTAGGCTGACACCATGGCACTCTAGCCTGGGTAATAGAGTGAGACTCTGTCTCAAAAAAAAAAAAGTATATAAGCAGGTTTTTCGAGTATTAATGAATATTCTCACTTTTATTTTAGTTTTACATTGTGAAGGAAAACAGAGGTAACGAAGGCACATGTGTTGGAGTTTCTCGCTGGCCAGTACATGACTTTAACCACCGCACTACCTCGGATATGTGGCTCTATAGGGCCTACAGTGGTAACCTCTATCACAATGGAGAACAGACTCTCACATTGTCCAGCTTTACTCAAGGAGATTTCATTACCTGTGTGTTAGATATGGAAGCCAGGACCATTTCCTTTGGGAAAAATGGAGAGGTACTGAAACCCATTCACAAGCATTGCATGTTTTCTTATTTTTATTTGCATTTCATTCAGTTATTCAAGTTCTAGTTATTCAGCTTATGGATTGTGTCTACTCTCCTCTTTCTCTAATAATTTCTGGTTCTTATAATATTTATCAATAATAAAACAAACAACAGAAATACAGCAAAACCCCAGTAAGACTTTTGAAACAGATGAACAAATTAGGATCATTTATTATATGTAGAATTTCTTTGGTTAGCAAAGTTAATTGAGATTTCTCCCTAGTATTTTGTTTTGTCTCAAAAGGGCTTTGAATTCTAATATGGTTGGATATTATCAATTTTTAAAAATACTTTGTTTCTTTTTTCTTCTCACTTTTGCCCCACTCTAGGAACCCAAATTAGCTTTTGAAGATGTGGATGCAGCAGAGTTGTACCCATGTGTAATGTTCTATAGTAGCAACCCAGGGGAAAAGGTAATGAAACCTCAAGCTTTTGTACTTATGTATAAGAATACTTACTATATTTGGTTTTTTTTTATTAAGATTTTTTAGCATCAGACAGAATTTATAAATATAATAAGCTATTTCTACCATTAAAAGTATTTGACCCAAGTAATTCCTTCTTCTCGAAGAAGGCTAGCTACTTTTAGAAATTGCCTTTATATTAAGGCACTGTTCTGGCAATCTGAATATAGTGAATCAACTTTCAAATGTGCAATTACAGAAATTACAGGAACTAGTTTAGAGATAATCTAGTTTATTGGCAATTATAGACATGAGAGAGGAATCTAGAAATAATCTTAAATTTAGTAAGATGACATTAGCTAAATAATGGATGCCATTGGCTAAGTCATAATGAGGAAACTATCTTTCATTCATCTGGGGGAGTTTTCAGATCTTGTAGATTGGTATAAATTTGAACCTTATGAGAACAATATTAAAAGGATACCCTCTCACTGAAAACTTCTTTCCACGTCATCTAAAACCCAGGCAAAGACAGACTTCTTTGTGGTATCCCTGTGCTGGTGGGTGGATTTTTTCCCCTACCTCATCTTTGCACTTGAGAATATGTAGTGTTGCTTAGGTCCAGTCTCAAGAATTTCTAATCATTTTGTGGTGGAAAGTTTTCAAGTTATCTCATATATAATTTTTCCATAATGCAAGTGCTGGACCTGGTAAACCATGAAAGTTTATTCTGTGCTTTTAAACATTTATTTTTTAATTTCAAGGAGTTATAATTTAAGGCTAGCTGGGAACAGCTTCTTAAACAGATGGGCAACAAAAACTGAACTGGAGATGAAGTAAAGAGGCAGCCCAGTGCCTGGTATCATCCCTTTCCTTAAGATATTCTTGCAGCATAAAATAGGTTATGGCATGTTCTGGTTAGAATGATGGCCTGGTGCTTTCCAATACCTATGACCCTTGAAAAAATTCATTCAGCCTTAGACTATGCATCATTTAGTTTATTCTACCTAGCAGGCTTTTCTGATAAGTTTCAGAATCCCTGAGAAAAACAATACTAATAATAGTTAACATTTGTTTAACATTTATAGTGTGTCTGTCACTGTACTAATAAGCACTTAATGTGCATAGTCTCATTTAATCTTTAAAATAACTATAGGAGATAGATACTATTATTAGTGTAGTTTTTTCATATGAAAAGTTGAGGCTTAGAGATAGTAAATACCTTCCCAAGATTATGTAGAATTAAGATTTGAACCTAAGACTTGCTCTTCTTTTAATTTCTGTGTCTTATTTGCAATGTGTTTCCAGATTGTGACTATCCCAAATGTCTAGATTTATGATTTTACTTTTTTGCCCCTCAAACAATATAAGATGGTCCTAGGAGTAATTATTATTCACAGGTCTTGAGGATAAGAACAAGTATATTCTCAAGGCTTTTTTTTAGACTAAACTGAGTCAATCACACACACCTTGGTCTATATTCATCCTTTTTTTGTGTGTGAGAAAGAAACAGATATTTTGTTTTTTTTCTGATACATGTATACATTGTATAGTGGTGAAGTCTGGGCTTTTGTACCCATCACTCAAATATATATTCATCTTTCAAGTGATCCTAACAGCTCTGGAATTCATGTGCTACAGGAGGTTTAAATGACAGGGCAGCTTATTCCAGAGGACCATACTACTACTAACTTCAGTAGATCTGTAACATTTCCTTACTCTTTTTTGGGGGCAGTTGGTATACTGCACAAGTATTAAGACACGAAACACTAGTTCAACATGGGATTCTATATGCTAGAATTTATAGTGACTAATAGTCAAGGAGAGCTATTAATATCACATATCTCCCACCCTCTTGTTTTATGTAGGTGAAAATTTGTGATATGCAGATGCGCGGCACACCCCGAGATTTACTTCCAGGAGACCCTATTTGTAGTCCAGTAGCAGCAGTGCTGGCTGAGGCCACCATTCAGCTCATCCGTATCCTTCACCGAACAGACCGTTGGACTTACTGCATTAACAAAAAAATGATGGAAAGACTACACAAAATTAAAATATGTATTAAAGAGTCAGGTCAGAAGCTAAAGAAAAGCCGCTCGGTTCAGAGCCGAGAGGAAAGTGAAATGAGAGAGGAGAAAGAAAGCAAAGAGGAAGAGAAAGGTAAACACAATAGGCATGGCCTTGCTGACCTCTCAGAGCTGCAGCTGAGGACTCTTTGCATAGAGGTGTGGCCTGTGCTTGCGGTGATAGGAGGAGTTGATGCTGGTCTTAGAGTTGGAGGTCGGTGTGTTCACAAGCAAACTGGGCGCCATGCCACGCTGCTGGGAGTGGTCAAAGAGGGCAGCACGTCTGCCAAGGTCCAATGGGATGAAGCAGAAATTACCATCAGGTATGATCTGTTGAGTTATACTTTTAGCTACCAAGTATTTAATGGTGAAATGAGCCATTGCCTATGGACAGTGAGTAATTATGTTTTTTAATTGAGCTGCCAGTTTACTTTTTTTCCAATATAGCTTGGTATTGATATTGTGATTTCATAAAGGAGTATTTCCCAAACCTTATTCCTTGAAATACTAGTGGTTTTTAAAATATATAGTTTTTAGTTTTATTTTGTTTAGGGAAGAAATGATAAGCTCATTGGTTTATAGGTTTAATTGGGATGCTTTTTTCTAGTTTTTATTTGGCTTTTTACATTTTGATCATTTCCGTTATACAGTGGGATAGTAATAGTTTATTACATTTTTTGTTGGGAGGGCTCTGACTATAGGATGGGAATGCTTGAGTAACTAAAATGAAGTTTTGGATTATCTGTGATTTTAAGTATTCTTCCTTTTTTAAAAAGCATATATTTCTGTCCCCACACTTTACCACTTTTTGAATAGATATGAAAATTACAGTTATTTCACACAAACAGGGTACTTAGAAGCATTTTGGTGTGCTTGCAATTCAGAAAGGATTTGTGTGAAATGGAAACTTTGTATGTTTAAAAGGAAATACTGGTTGAGTATCTCAAATCTGAAAATCTAAAATCTGAAAGTCTAAAATCCGAATGCACCGATGAGTATTTCTTTGAGCATCATTTTGGTGCTCAAAATGTTTTGGATTTTTGCTCAGAGAGCAAATGCTCATTGGAGAATTTTGGATTTGGGATTTTTGGATTTGGGATGTTCAACTGGTAAGTATAATGTAAATATTTCAAAATTTTAAAAAATCTGGAAATCCAAAACTCTTCTGGTCCTAACCATTTCAGATAAGGGATAATCAAACTGTATGTCAAGTATCTTGTTTGATGAGGGGACTCACTTACCTAATGATTCTATATATGGATTTTTGGATGATATATAGCTGTTCATTATACTGCCTAATGTTATTCCTATAAAGTTATATGTTCATATGACATGGAACAATATCTAAAACAGTGGTTGCTAGTGATTTTTGGAGGTGGTAGAATTCAATGAATTCAATGAATGCTATGGACCATCTCAGCTGAAAAATACACATACGTAAAGTTTATACACAATTTCAGGGATTAATGGACTCTACCACCCCCTCCACTCCATCAAGCTAAGAAACCAATGACAATTTTACAGAGTTCCATGAAAATGTCTACCTCTTCTTTCAGTATCTGCCTTATTTCAGAAAAGACTTATGTTGCCTTGTTAAGATGCATACAATATAGTAAAATAAATAAATTAATAAATTAAAACAAGAAAAATGAAACAAAAGGAAAATATGATTAGGAAGGTAATATGGAACCAAAATTTAAGTTAGTACAACAAAACCTCATACTTGCTAAAGCTTTCTATTACATTTTGTATGATTATAACATTTTTAAATATCAGGAAATTCTTGCCAGTATCAGGAAATCTGTAATCATATTTTTGCTTAACTAAAAACTAGAAGCATCAATTGATGACTACAGTGCAATTTTTTAATGAAACAAAGTCCTTTCTGAAATAGGTTATAAATGGCCATTATCCACATTATAAACTAGATTTATTATACAAATTTTCCAAATAGTTTTCATCAAACTACATCTGACCCACCTCCTGTTTTTGTAAGTAAAGTTACATAGTCATTTGTTTAGGTGTATCAGTGGCTGCTTTTGCACTATAATGGAAGAGTGGAATGGTTGCAACAGTGACCATGTGCCCTTCAAGGTCTAAAATACTATCTGGCCTTTATAGAAAGGTTGCTGACTCCTGGCTTATGTTATATAATAGTGAATATTCTCATTTGAAAGCACACACACATCTCATTGCCTTTGCATTTAGTATCACTTCTCCCCATTTTCTCATAGTAGACTCATTTTTCTCTGTGTTTGTAATGACTTCTCCGGTTTGTGTAAATTAGTTTCTGTATTGTGTACATGGTGCATCTTATTTCGTCTACATTATTTTCTGTACCTTCCTCCTGTCTTTCCCTCACTTGCTTCTTCCTGTGTCATTCTGATCTTTATTAAAGCTTCCCAACTTTTTGGTCGCCTAGTGATACTCCATTGTATAATCTGGAACCCTGTGAACCATTGCCGTTTGACGTGGCGCGATTCCGAGGCCTGACAGCTTCTGTGCTGCTGGACCTAACGTATCTGACTGGCATTCATGAAGACGCGGGGAAACAGAGCACCAAACGACATGAAAAGAAACACCGACATGAGTCTGAGGAGAAAGGGGACATTGAGCAGAAACCTGAGAGTGAATCTGCTTTAGATATTCGAACAGGCTTCACATCTGATGATGTCAAAAGTCAGGGTACCACAAGCTCCAAATCAGAAAATGAAATAGCTTCATTTTCTTTAGATTCAACACTGCCAGGTGTGGAATCCCAACATCAGATAACAGAAGGAAAAAGAAAAAATCATGAACACATGTCCAGAAACCATGACATGGCCCAGTCAGAAATCAGAGCAGTCCAGTTGTCCTATCTTTACCTCGGTGCTATGAAATCACTTAGTGCTCTTCTTGGCTGTAGTAAATATGCTGAGCTGTTGCTCATGCCAAAAGTCCTGGCTGAAAATGGCCACAACTCAGACTGTGCAAGTTCTCCAGTTGTTCACGAAGATGTGGAGATGCGTGCAGCCCTGCAGTTCTTGATGCGGCACATGGTCAAGCGAGCAGTCATGCGGTCACCCATAAAGAGAGCATTGGGATTAGCTGATTTGGAGCGAGCTCAAGCCATTATCTATAAATTAGTGGTCCATGGGCTTTTGGAAGACCAGTTTGGGGGCAAAATTAAGCAAGGTATGTTGTCTTACTTTTTTGCTTTTGTACTGTTGAAATTGTGTATATTCATGACTGTCAGAAGTGATATATTCTGTAAATGATTGATAAAAAAATTTTTTGGCCAAAGCAATTTTCACATTGTTTTTCCTTTGAAAGGAAAACCGTTCTTTTTTGTTATTTCTATTTTAAACCTATACAAGCATTAAAACTTGTAATTATTACTACATTTTATAAAACTGAATCTTAACTCATGCCACAAAAAGTACTCAAGTATTTATTGATCTGTTTAAAAATATATAATATTCTGATAACTTTTCAGAGACATTTTAAAGTCCATTACTTTCACATATATTATGTGTAAAACACTTCTTGTTTTATCTTTTATCCTCACCTTTGGAGATAGTATGAATTCTGAAATAGAAATTAAATTCATTCAGTAAATGTTTATTGATTGCCTATTATGTGCCCGGTACTTGTATAGGTTTTGGAGAGGCAGCAGTTAACAAAATAAAAGTCCCTTACCTTCATGGAGTTTACATCATCTGTCTTTCTTCCCTCTCTCCATACGTCCCTCCCTCCCTTCCATCCATCCATCCATCTTTTTTTCCTTCCTTTCCTTTTCTCTTACTCATCTCCTTTCTGTTTTAGCTTAAAGTAAATAGGGAGAGAGAGGTGCATGGTGAATATAAGTCGGAGTGTTAATATCACAATGATTGTGAAGGGATGTAGCCGTTTACCAAATCTAACAGAATTACCTGTCTTTGTGGCAACTCCTATTTTGATTATGTTTATTTGTAGTTTCCCTTACCAGATAAGAAAAAATATATAAATATTCTGTAAACTTTTAGACATTTTGACGAAATACCTTTTTTTTCCTTTTTCTCTTCTCTCTCTCTCACTCTTGGGAGTGATTTTTATTTGTCTTTTTGAGACAGTATCCTTTTTAAATCATGGATTTTATCCTTATCTAGGTTTTTATTCTTGTATTTACATGACTTTATCTTTGCCTGTTTAAAGACAGGCATCAAAATTAAAGTGCTGAGGAAACACAATTTAATGATTAAATATCCTTAGAGAACCTCTTCTTACATCTTACAACTGAAAGTGAGACTTTTTTCTAAAAGAACCCTCTTCTCTAAAAACAGAAGTGAGTGATTATGAGAGCTAGTTAGTTACAGTACTGTCTGTAGAGTCTAGAATAATGAGTACAAGAGTGCATATAAGGATAATAAGAACTTTTTTTTCTGTAAATCTTTTGTAGAAATTGAATTTGTGAAATGTATTTAGAAAATTTTAAACTTAAAAGTTAAAAGTTTTCCATACCTACTGTCACTTTTGAAAAAAAAAAGGCTTACAACTTTCTTAACCTTTATTTTGGTTTCTAGAGATTGATCAACAAGCCGAAGAAAGTGACCAAGCCCAGCAGGCACAGACACCGGTTACCACTAGCCCATCAGCTTCGAGCACGACTTCGTTTATGAGCAGCTCCCTGGAGGACACCACAACTGCCACTACTCCAGTCACTGACACAGAAACAGTGCCTGCATCTGAGTCCCCAGGAGTGATGCCACTGAGTCTTCTCAGGTAGACAAGTTGACCTTTAACATCTGCCATACTGATGCCTATATTTCTGAAGGCACAATTGTTATGAGTAGTGTGCCCAACTGAATCCTGGAATTCCAGAGCTAGAAGGAACTTAAGAGATCATATAGTCAAACTCATTTTACTGAAGTTGGAATTGTCCCTCAGAAGTTTAATTATGTGACTAAAGTCTCACAGCCAGTTAGTGGTGGCCCTAGGTCTAATCATCTGTGCCACTGACAAGCAAATACTCCAA
The DNA here is from genome assembly GCA_963574885.1 of Lepilemur ruficaudatus. NCBI lineage: Eukaryota > Metazoa > Chordata > Mammalia > Primates > Lepilemuridae > Lepilemur > Lepilemur ruficaudatus. The sequence goes on from CAUYRT010038451.1 coordinate 35,428, forward strand.
TCCAATGGAGTACTTTGTCTCTTATGGTGATCTTTTATTTTTTGGCTAAGCTTTTGAATATTTTTTTTCTCAAAAAATAAATATTTATGTTTTGAATATTAGAGTCTCAAGAAAAAGCTCACCTCCATGAAAATAATTTTCTCTTCTCAGGTTATTTTCCTTTTAAGTGTAATTCTTTATACTTTTATTCTTACTATAAGATCAAACAAGTCTACTTTTCAAATGAAAGAACATGTCTTATGATACCTCTTCAGCCAACCCTATTTTAATAAGTTTGTAAATTCCAAATAATGTTTACTTATTTAAATTTCTTTTTACTTCAGTTTGCCAGATGTATACACAAAAGAAAACTTTTGAAAGAAGTCTTTCAAGGAGAGACTGTTTTGTGAGCTCTCTTAACTATGGCTTAAGTGAAATAAGGGAAGCAGAATAGTTAGCCTCCCTTTTTCTTATTTCTTTCTCTCCTTCCCTTAGTTGACAGGTCATTATTATTCCCATTGTGTAGATCAGCATCTTAGAGAGTGCAACTGGAGAGTTGCTGTAATTATAGTGATTCTCAATGTTTGGTGTGCACAAGAGCCACCTGGGAGCCTTTTTAAACTTCTGGGTCTGCATACCCCAGCATGTCTGATTCAGTAGGTCTGGTGGGGCCCATAGTTTGCATTTTAATTAAGTTTCCCTAGTGATGCAGTGGTCTTCAGCTCAGATTTTGAGAATTACTGCTATGACTTATGCAGAAGGAGCACTAATCCTAGTAGCTGCCATTTCCAGTCCCCATATATCTCCTGCTTCTTAGCTTTCTCACTTGAATAATAGTTTTAGGAGGTGCTTCTGTTCAAGAAAGAAGGAAGAGAGGAATGATAGGACATTATAATATAGTTTTTAATCTCTCTGGCAATTACAGAATTCAAGGTATCCATAGAGGATCAGTAACAGTGTGACTCGTTGTCACCTTTCAAGCTTTGACTAATGTAAATAAATATAGGATTCAATGGTAAAATCATGCCCTCTTGCTACCACAGGCAATCACCAGGCCTTTTGACTGATCCTTCTCAGTCTTTGTTTCTCTGCTATTGGCTGGAATTTTATTAGAGCTGTAGTTGCCTCTGCCTGGCCAAGCATTTAGCAGGAGAAAAATCAGAGAACTACTACTGCCCGTGTATACCATTGTATCACAGTTATTTGACTGGATAAACCGTGCTTTTTCTTTTTTTTTTTTATGCTTAGAAATTCCTACTTCTTTTAGACAAATCTAAAGAGAAGTCAGTGAGGATCTTCCTGGACTTTATTCTCTAGACAATGTCTACCTTCTCAGCTTTAGAGGGGCTGCCTCCCCTGTGCCTTTCTCCCTCTGTACAGTTGGCATATCATTCATGTACTATTTTTCAGTTGTGCTGGGGGACTAGACAGTTACTTTTTCTTTCCATAACTTGCCTATAAACTATTACTTTGAATCCATGTGAATAATTCCATGATTAGCTAGTGAATTTATATTTAAAGTAACTGTAAGTTATCTATCTTTAAGTCGTCTTTACTTTTTAGCTATTGTATGCATATCAAAATACCCCTGTCATCTTAGTATCATAGTAGGAGGAAAGCTCCATGAAGGCAGAGATTTTTCATCTATTTTGTTAACTGCTATATTCCTCCCACCTGCTGTGTTGCTGGCATTTTGCTGAACAAATGATAAGTTTTTATTATGTAGTGAAAGTACCCTATGAGATAATAAATTTTAAAACTGAGGTATCTTTCTCTCCCCTCCCACCATTAAACTCTAGCCAACCTGTTTAATTTTCCAGGTTGCATATTCTTTTATAAAAAGATTGCGATGTGTATATGTTTTTTAATTGGATTTTTGTGCTAACCACTGTTACTTTCTTGAAGGCAAATGTTCTCTAGTTACCCAACTACCACTGTACTTCCCACACGTCGTGCACAGACTCCTCCAATATCGTCATTACCAACCTCTCCTTCTGATGAAGTAGGAAGGAGGCAAAGCCTAACTTCTCCTGATTCCCAGTCAACAAGGCCAGCTAACCGCACAGGTGTGTGTACTGTCATGCATTATAACATCCAAATCTCTTGGCATTCTAGATGTGTAGGACTTTATTTTATGGGATTTTATTTTTTTATTTTATATGGGACTTTGTTTTAACAGGGATTTTAATGAGGGGAACTGCCCCATGAAACTGAGCTGTCTTCTTCATTTTGAACCTTTAGTTTTAATTATAGCTATTTGGAAGAGAAATCATGTGCAATATGCACGTCAGTCATATCAGACCTTTCTTCTCTCCCAATGTAGCCTTTTTTTGTGCTATAAATTTTCCCTCTAAGCACTGCTTTAGGTATAATCTACACATTTTGAAATGCTGTGTTTTCATTTTCATTCAGTTTAAATTTGTAATTTGCCTTTGATGTCGTCTTTGAACTATAGGTTATTTAGAAGTATTTTATTCAGTTTTCAAATATTTGTGAATGTTCTAGACATTTTTCTGTTATTGATTTCTACTTTTATTATCATCAGAGAACATATCTTATACAATTTGAATCTTTTTAAATTTGTTGAAACTTGTCTTACAGCCTAGAAAATGGTCTGTTTTGGTAAATATTCCATGTGTACTTGGAAAAAATGTGTATTGTACTGTTGTTGAGTGTTCTAAAAATTGTTTAGCAGGTCAAATGGGTTGATAGTGTTTGTCCAACTCTTCTTTATCTTTACTGACTTTTTTGTCTGGCTTGTTCTATCGGTTATTGAAAGAATGGTGTTGAAATTGTGACTGTTGTGGATTTCCTCTTTTCATTTTTCAGTTTTTGTTTCGTGTATTTTATAGGTCTGTCATTAGGTTCACAAATATTTAGGGTTCTTATGTCTTTTCAATGAATTGACCTCTTTATCATTGTGAAATACCTTTCTTTATCCCTGGTAATATTCTTTGTCCTGAAATCTACTTTCTCTGATATTAATATAGCTACTCTTGCTTTTTTAAAAAATTAGTGTTAGAATGGTTTATCTTTTCCCATCATTTTACTTTTAACCCATTTGTGTTTTAATTTGTGTTTTAAAGTGGGTTTCTGAAAGGCATCTTGTAATTGGATTTTGGTTTTTTAATCCAGTCTGATGTCCTCTGCCTTTTAATTGGGGTGTTTAGACCATTTACATTCAATGTGATTATTAATGTGGTTGAGTTTTTTTTTTTTTTGAGACAGAGTCTCACTCTGTTCCCCGGGCTGTAGAGTGCCGTGGCATCAGCCTAGCTCACAGCAACCTCAAACTCCTGGGCTCAAGCAATCCTTCTGCCTCAGCCTCCCAAGTAGCTGGGACTACAGGCATGTGCCACCATGCCTGGCTAATTTTTTTTTACATATATTTTTAATTGTCCAATTAATTTCTTTCTATTTATAGTAGAGACAGGGTCTCGCTCTTGCTCAGGCTGGTCTTGAACTCCTGACCTTGAGCTATCCACCTGCCTCGGCCTCCCAGAGTGCTAGGATTACAGGCATGAGCCACCGCGCCCAGCCTAATTGAGATATTTTTAACTTTTTTGTTACTGACTGTACTGTATTGATACAGTTTTTATGGTTGCATCCTTGTGTAGGAAAAATTTTATGAATCCTCTATCATCTTTTAAAATGTAATTAAAATTGGATTCTCCGTTTTCTCTACAGTCCTGTGAAATTGCTCCTTCATTTTTCCTGGGATTTGAAGTCTAATATATGAATAATCCTTTATTTCTTCCCTTTTGATGATATTCCTGCATCTGGGTTTTTCCATTGTCCAGGAAGGGCAGAGGTTGGCATCTGAGAAGAATTTGGCATCATCCTTGGATTCACTAGTTATCCAGCATTGGCCCTTAGTCATCCAGCCTGAAAATGTCATCCCCTTTACTTGGGTCCTCCAAAAGAGAGGTGGGAGCTAGCAGTCATCCTTGTAGCAAATTTATGAGTTAGAAATTACTATTTCTATTTCAGAGATGACAGTATGAGATACAGACAAGGTCACATAGCTAGTAGGTGGTAGTATTGAAACTAGGTCATCTGATTCCTGAACCTTTGATCTCAAAAACCTTGTTAAACTAAATGGAACTGCTAGTTTATAAAGAGTTAAATGAATGCTCTACTATTCAGAAGCACCCATACAGACATTCAAATCCCATGCAGAGGTTCAGATCTCAGCTGGAGCATGTAGCCTAGATTTAATCTTTAGTGGTACCTTTTGCTTTCTTCTAAGTCGTAGGCTCCCATCACCTCCTGGTCAGCTACATGGAAAAAATAAATTGAGAAAGGGAGGGAAGTAACGTGAGTTGACAGAGAAGACCCAAGCTTAGCTTTCTAACTATATGTAGGCCCAGAGGATAGAAAAAGCAAGACAATGCATGGGAGATGTGTTTGTGCCTTTTTAAGCATGGTTACACTTTTTACCAGAAATCAATACCTTGTTGATGTCCTAGAATTTTACCAATTAGATTAATAATGGCTCTATTTTGGAAGAAAGGATTAAATTGAGGCAGGCCTGGTGTGGGCAGAAGGGGTTGAATGCTACTCCCTACCCGTTGGAATGGATTTTTAAAGCATATACTCAATCATGCTGCAAGATTAGTTCTATTAGTCATTTCCTCATCGCACTTATTTTCCTATGCCAATTAAGCAAAAGCTAGAGGGCACAAAGAGCATGCATCCTTTATTAATATCTGGGACCAGGGGTGGGGAATCTTTTCATGTTGGAAGGCTACATTAATTTAGCTGTAATCACATAAGGCCACATTCAAGAAACTTCAAGTAGATACACTTAAAAATGTACATTATTTTATAAAAATCCAACTACTACATAATAATTAAAAAAATGAAAACTTGTTTCTTAATTTTATTTTATTGAGACAGATTCTCACTTTGTTGCCCAGGCTAGAGTGCTGTGACATCAGCCTAGCTCCTCAAACTCCTGGGCTCAAGCAATCCTTCTGCCTCAGCCTCCCAAGTAGCTGGGACTACAGGAGTGAGCCACCACTCTGGCTAATTTTTTTCTACATATTTTTAGTTGTCCAATTAATTTCTTTCTATTTATAGTAGAGACAGGGTCTCGCTCTTGCTCAGGCTGGTTTTGAACTCCTGACCATGAACGATCCACCCGCCTTGGCCTCCCAGAGTGCTAGGATTACAGGTGTGAGCTACCGCGCCCGGCCAATACTTTTTTTTTTAAATCTGTGCAATAAACCCTTCATGTTTCCTGTCATGGAAGGTGCACTGTCTGCACATACACTCACTAAATTTACCAAATTCAGTCCAACTTCATGACATTTGTCTTGAAAGTTGTTAAAGGTATCTATTCCCCATGTTCTGTTCTCAAGAGTGCTGAAAGCAAGTAACTCTTCATAGCAAAAAATCTTCTGTTATGACCCGAATGAAGTCTAAACCTGTGCCAAGTCAGTAGTATCAGTTGATTCATCCAAAGTGATGGAATAATATATATTTTCCTTCTGAAGTATTGCATGAAGTTGTTCTGGGAAGTTGAAGGCTAATTGATGCTGCCGATTAGTTATGGTTCTCCTTGAAAGAGGAAGTTGTTTGAACTTTGAAACCTTATTAGGGTCTAAGCATCCTACCACTTTGTCAATTTATTCTTTAACAATTTCTCCCTCACTGAATTGCTTCCCTTTTCCCCCGAGTTTGTAAGCTCCTTTATAAGTTGCTTCAGTAACTTATTTTCAGGTCTTATTGCTGCTTGAAAGAATTGTCTTTGCTTTTGCTTTTCATCTTTTAATTTCTGCAATAGGACCTTTTGTGTCTTTCCCTCTAATTTAAAATATCTGTAGTCCTTATGAGTGTTATAATGCTAATGAGCATTGAATTTCTTTAATGTTGATGTTACAGTGTCATAAAGCAAGCAAATCCTCTTATCTTTAGCAGAAACAGGATAATATTGCAATTCCCCATCCTCATTAAAAAATCTGTTTTCTTCCTTCAGCATTCTCTTGATCTTCTTTGACATGATGGGCTGTTAAGCAGACAGAAAAAATACTGTCTAGCTATGCAGCTATTCACAAATTCCACTTCAAACACAAACACAGTGCACCATTGGCAAAAGCTGACTGGCATATTCAACTCCCATAAACTCTCACCTACCAGCCTGGTGCAGTAGTGGTGCCAGTCAGGCAGGAGAAGTTAGCACTAAATCATGAGCATAGCAGCTATCAATTTGGCCCTTACAGCTTAAGGTTCTAATGGGCTGATCAATCTGGGAGGATTATTTTGTTGAAACTTATTTTATTCTTTGCTATTTTAAATATGTTCTTTTTAAAAATAAAAACATAAAAGTATAAAAACATTAAAAAATGAACAAAAAATGTATTAAAAATAAAAGGATTTGTTTGTAAAATTTGGATTCAATCAAAAGGCTGCACTTAAGGACCTAGAAGGCCACATGTGGCCTTAAGGCTTTAGGTTCCCCACCCCGGGTCTGGACAAATCTGGTTCAGGGCCAGAATCAGGAGGATGATTTCAAGAGGCTGTAATTGAACTGACTGAAAATAGGACTTTGAAATAATACTAATAACAATTTCCAAGTTCCAAAGAACTGTCAGCACTTGCATCTATTCCCATTCTGATAGGACATTTAGATTATTCTATGATCCAAATTCTCATAAACTCATCCTACATAACTAGGAAGTAGGCAGAAATGTCTTTTGATAAGCCAGATAATACTAAAATTTATATTTTACTGACATGCAAATGCTGATGCTATTTCTCCGTTTGTTATTACTTTAGAGTTTTCTAATAAGCCTCCTTGTGTATTTTTCCAGCCAAAGAACTGAGTTGTTGGTATCCAAAGCTAACCCCTGCCTAGATAGTAACACTTTTGAATTAGTGGAGATGCAGTTCTTTCTCCTCTTTCTCCCTGACACTCTTTTTCCTACAGTACCTTACACTTCCCAATACCAGTGTGGCCCCAGGACGCCTTCCGTTCTGTCCTAATTCAGTCTCCCACACCAGGCTGCGTCTCTTCAGGCACCAGAGTGCATCAGAAGGCGCTATTCCCTCTGGGAACATTTTCTCTTAGCAGGGTCCCCTCACTGTCAGGCTCACTAATTCCTTAGGTCCCACAGTGGGCTTCGCTTTTGTCCTTTCAGAAGCTTAGAGAGCTTTGGAGGGCAAAAGGAGTCAGTTCTGGCCCATCACCCTGGCCTTGCTTTATCAGGGCTCTGTAGCGGCTGTCGCTCTGCCGACCCTGAACAGCGCGCCTCTTCTTTCTCCCCCACTGAATCTTGTCCAACTTTTGTGCAAGCGGTTCCTTGGGGACGTACGAGGAAGGGTTTCGATTGTTCGGAGATGGTCACCACCACAATCAGAGCTGCACCCTCATTGAAGAGGCACCTCTAAGTGACTATAAGGCCAGAGACATCAGAAAGAGGAAGATTCCAGGGTATTCTGAGAGGGTAGCAGAGGTAAATGGGATCCACGGGCTTAAAACTTGGCCTCCAGCCGGGAATCCCCAGTGTCACGCAGGCACAGAGACCCACAGCGTTACGCTCAGGGAGTCCACCCTATTTCATTGCTGGGTGGCTCATTCGTAAGGTATGTGTAGTGGGATGCCCTTCCAGAAATTAAACTTGGGTCACCCTCGACTCCCCTCGCCTCACTGTCCGGGAGAAAGAAGTACTAGGGTATTGTCTTGGTCACTGTTAAGAGGGAAAACGGAGGTGGCCCTTGAGTCTTGGCTCGGCGGGAGGTGGGAAGCGCCATCTTCTGGGGAAGGAGTGTAATTAACTATGCTTGTTTTGTTTTTGTTGAGGATCGGTGAAGGAAAGACTGACACTAAGGAAATGGGAAGAGGAGGAGAGAGAATACTGAGCAGGCCCTCAAGAACCTCAGGCTCGAGCAAATTCTGCCAGTTATTGGGCTGCAGACTCTCTAATGGAGGTGGGTGCTTTTCGGACTGGAAGACTTTTGAGAACGAAGATCAGCCACTAAGAAGAAACCAAACACAGCTCACTGAGACGCAGTTGCTGTGAAAAAGGCGTGAGGGCTGTCTGTCTCCTTGGAAGGACCGTCGTGGCCTGGATCTGGAACAGTTAGTTCTCATTGCAGTGACAGCCCAGTCAGTGCTTATCCCGTGAAGGACCATTTTTCTATAGCGCCCCCTTGTGGCACGGAGAAAAATGGCAGGAGTGGACTTACACCCGGAGGTTTTCTTGGTTCGGTGCACAAACTGATTAAGAACTTATTTCTGGAGCCTGAAATTTGGAGATCATTCAAGGGGAAGAGGACCTCCAAATGAAAATACTGGACGTTCTGTTAATACTGCAAGTGGAAGGTTATGAATTAAGAGAAAAATAATAATAAAGAAAAACAATGGACCATATTTGTGTTCATAGTTCATGGAACTTTTCTTGGATTTTTACCTATTTCTCATTTTTTATTGATACATAATAGATATACATATTTTCAGGATACATGTGATATGTTGATATATTTATATAACGTGTAAAGATCAAATGAGGATAATTGCTATTTCATCACCTTTAAATGTTTATCTTTTCTTTTGCTAGGAACACTTAAATTATGCTCTTCTAGCTATTTTGAAATGTACAATAGATAATTGTTAACTAAAGTCATTCCACTGATCTATTGAACTCCGTCTTATTCTTTCAAACTGTATTTGTAGCTTTTAATCAATCTCTTTTTATCCTCCCTTTTCCTTTCCCCTTCCCAGCCTCTGGTAAACACCAGTCTATGCTCTATCTCCATGAGATCCACTTTTTAAGCTCCCACATGTGAATGAGAACATGTGATATTTGTATTTCTGTGCTTGGCTTATTTCATTTAACATAAAGACCTTCAGTTCCATCCAGGTTACTGTACCTAACATGACTTCATTCTTTCTTATGGCTGAATATATTCTATTACGGGCCAGGCACAGTGGCTCACGCCTGTAATCCCAGCAATTTGGGAGGCCCGGGCTGGAGGATTGCTTGAGGCCAGGAGTTTGAGACCAGCCTGGGCAACATAGCATGATCTCTTCTATTCAAAAAATTAAAAAATTAGCTGGATGTGGTGGCATGTCTGTAGTCCCAGTTATTTGGAAGGCTCAGGTGGGAGGATAGCTTGAGCCCAGGAGCTTGACGTTGTAATGAGCTGTGATGAGGCTACTGCACTCCAGCACTCCAGTCTGAGTGATAGAGTGAGAACCTGTCTCAAAAAAAAAAAAAATTCCATGTGTAAACATGACATACTTTCTTTATCCATACATCCCATTGATGGGCACTTAGATCGATTTCATATTTTGGTAAATAGTGTTGCAATAAGCATGGGAGTGCAGACATCTCTTTGATATATTGATTTCCTTTCTTTTGGATATATATCTAGTGTGTAGTTCTATTTTTAGATTTTTGAGGAATCTCCATACTGTTTTCCATAGTGGCTGTATTAATTTACATTCTGATTAACAGTGTTTGAGGTTTTCCCCTTTTCCACATTTTCCTCAGCATCTGTTATTCCCTATCTTTTTGATAAAAGTCACTTTAACTGGGCTGAGATGATATTGTGGTTTTGATTTGCGTTTCTCTGATGATTAGTGATGTTGAGCATTTTTTAATATGCCTATTGGCCATTTGTATGTTTTCTTTTGAGAAATACCTATTCAGATCTTTTGCCCATTTTTAATTGGATTATTACTTTCTTACTATTGAGTTGAGCTCTTTATATATGCTGGTTATTAATCCCTTGTTAGATGGATAGTTTGCAAATATTTTCTCCTATTCTGTGGGGTCTCTACACTTTGTTGATTGTTTCCTTTGCTGTGTGGAAGCTTTTTAACTTGTTGTAATCCCATTTGTCTATTTTTGCTTGGGTTGCCTGTGCTTTTGAGGTGTTATACAAAAAATCTTTTCCCAGGTCAATGTCCTGGAGCATTTCTACAATATTTTCTTCTAGTAGTTTCATAATTTCAGGACTTACATTTAAATCTTTAATCCATTTTGAGTTGATTTTTGTGTATGGTGAAAGATAAGGGCCTGGCTTCATTATTCTGCATAAGGTTATCTAGTTTTCCCAGCACCATTTATTGAAGAGACTGTCCTTTTCATAATGTATTTTCTTGGTGCCTTTGTTGAAAGTGAGTTAGCTGGAAAAGTGTGTATTTATATATCGGTTCCCTATTTTGTTCCATTGGTCTTTAAATCTGTTTTTATACCAATACCATGCTGATTTGGTTACTACAGCTTTGTAGTATGTTCTGAAGTCAGGTAGTATGATGCCTCCATCTTTGTTCTTTTTGTTCAGGATTGCTTCAGATATTTGAGATCTTTTGTGGTTCCGTATAAATTTTAGTATTTTTTTTATATTTCTGTGAAGAATGTCATCAGTAATTTGACAGGATTGCATTGAATCTGTAAATTGCTTTAGGTAGTATTGCCATTTTAACAATATTAATTCTTCCAATCCATAAGCATGGAATACTTTTTGTTCTCTTCAATTTCTTTCATCAGTGTTTTATAGTTTTCCTTGTATAGATCTGCCACTTCTTTGGTTAAATTAATTTCTAGGTATTTTGTATTCTTTGTAGCTATTGAAAATGAAATTGCTTTCTTGCTTTCTTTTTTTTTTTTTGGACAGAGTCTTGCTCTGTTGCCCAGGCTAGAGTGCTATGGCATCAGCCTAGCTCACAGCAACCAAAAACTTGTGGTCTCATGCAATCCTCCTGCCTCAGCCTTCCAAGTAGCTGGGACTACAGGTGTGTGCCACCACGCCTGGCTAATTTTTTCTATTTTTAGTTGTCTGGCTAATTTCTTTTTTTTCTTCTTCTTCTTCTTATTTTTAGTAGAGATGGGGGTCTCACTCTTGCTTAGGCTGATCTCAAACTCCTGACCTCAAGCGATCCTTCTACCTCGGCCTCCCTGAGTGCTAGGATTACAGGCATGAGTCACCATGCCCGGCCTGGAAATTTTCTAAGAGGGTAGAGTTTATGGCTCTAAATGGAGAAAAAGTAATTATGTGAGATGTTGGTTACGTTAAATTACTTACCTGTAACAATAATTTCACTATGTATATTTATATCAAAACATCATGTTGCACACTTTAAACTTATTGAATAGAAAATTAATCAAGCATGCATAGAGGGGCACCAATTTCCAAGCTGGGAACTGGCCATGTTCACAAGTCATTAAAATGTGCCATGCCAGCCAGGTGCAGTGGCTCACGCCTGTAACCCTAGCACTCAGGGGGGCCAAGGCGGTTGGATCGCTCAAGGTCAGGAGTTCGAAATCAGCCTGAGCAAGAGCGAGACCTCGTCTCTACTATAAACAGAAAGAAATTGGCCAACTAAAAAATATATAGAAAAAATTAGCCGGGCATGGTGGCACATGCCTGTAGTCCCAGCTACTTGGGAGGCTGAGGCAGTAGGATCGCTTGAGCCCAGGAGTTTGAGGTTCTGTGAGCTAGGCTGACGCCACGGCACTCACTCTAGCCTGGGCAGCAGAGTGAGACTCTGTCTCAAAAAAAAAAAAACCTATGGAGGACAAAACAAAGGGATGGTTTGAAAACGCACAGCTCCGGAGGGAGCAAAGAGAGCTGGCATATATTTTAAGCACACATACGAAATTCAATATACTTGAAATTACAGCTTTTGTAGTCACTAAACTAATAACTCACTGAGCTACCGATAAATTATAGATGTCCACTTAAAAATGTATAAGAAACAGTTTGTCAAAATTCTCTTGGAGGTCCACTAAGCAAAATGTTTGGAGACTACTGTTTGAAAGCGTACAATCTATCATAAAGTCAGGCCATTAACTAGGCTGTTATTAAAACAGTTCCTCCAAAACTTATTAAATATTTGAAGCTTCCTTCCCCCAGGGTATAAGATTTTTAGATGACAGCAATGGAAAAGAAAAATTCTTCCTTCCAACATGTAATGTTGGTGAGAAGAGGAGTCCGGAGAGCAAAAAAAACTCTGTGAGAAATTAAGCAAGTGATGACATGTATTTTGAGAGTAAACCATTTGGAATAGGGATTTCCAAGGGTGAGGAGAAACTTGCATTAATTTGATTTTAGATTCTAGCAGGTGCTACTTTAGATACAGAGCATGGGCCACCTTTTCCTCCCTGCAGTCTAGTTAAGACACGATGGCAAACAAAGCCCACCTCATACTCCTTCTGGTCTCTCTCTACGACGGAGCAACATGAGCAGGTGCCCAAGGAGGACTGAAGCACGCCCTTCACCAGAGGTGCTCCGCTGCTCAGACATCAGAATCGCCTGCAAAGAGGTCTCCAGACCTCACCTCTGACAATTACACTTCTGACGGAGGTGCTCAGGGGCAGGTGTGCTTTAAAAGCTTTTCAGCTTATTCTAATTTCTAGCCAGAGTTGACAATCACTGAGTAAACCTCGAAGTCTTCCTCATCCACAATAGAGAAACTATAATTACCTGTCACACTGGCACAGTCACACTGATTACCAAACAGATTCTAAGCTGCAATCTCAAAGTACAAAATAGCTTGTTCTCCCCTCCCTCTCCAGGTTCCCTCATTTGTGCCTCTGTTGTTCTCCTGAATGAGAAATCTCTGGACCCATTTACACATGGAGGTAAAAATAACTGCCTGGGCCTGGAATATGGACAAGATGGGGCAAGAGGTGTTTGGAACCCTGGCCCTCTGGGCCTGGTAGGGCAGGGATATTAATAGGAATAAGCCCCACAGGTGTGCAAAGCACAGGGACTTTGTTTATCATGGTCTGGAGATACCTGCCTACCACTCTAATACTGGGGCTAAAAAGACAAATCCTGTTTCAAAATAGAATCAGACAATGGGACCCTTAGGAGGGACCTCCAAAGTCATCTTGTGCAACACACAACTGAGACTTGCACCTTTATTCCATCCCTCTCAAGTGGGATGCTGCCCCTGCTTAGCTGTGACCATCATTAGTGGTGGGGGCTCCCTGCCTACTGGAGCAGGGATGGGTTTTGGATGCCTATGTGGCCAGTTTAAAATCCCATGTCTACCTAGATGTAGTTGAATAACCCAAAGGCAAGTTTCTCGGTCACTAACAAAGGTCAGTCTCCTTATCCATAAAGTGAAAATAAAAACAACTTTACCTTGCAAAGTCATTGACATTAAACTGGACAATTAGATTCAATAAATGTTGTTTCTAACCAGGGTTTCTCAAAGTTGGCACCACTAGCATTTTGGGCTGGAGAATTCTTTGCTGTGGGGGGGTTGTCTTATACTTAGTAAGACAGAAGCATCTCTGGCCTCTGCCCACTAGACACCCGTAGCAACCCTTTGCCCCCCAGTTCTGACACTCAAAAATGTCTCCACATCTTGTCAAATGTCCCCATGCGGGTGGAGCAAAATTGCTCCCAGTTGAGAACCATGTCTAATCCCACTTCCCTCTCCCCTACTCTGGAATACGTTCATTTTATCTTTGGGCAAGTCTGTTAGAATGTTCTAGTAATCTGGTGTTTATTTTTTTTTTAACTCCCATCCCTTGAAATGCCAGGGGAGGAGGAAAAGTACTGTAAGTTTCCATAACTAGAAAGTGGCAGGGCTGGCATTTGAACCAGAATCTCTGTAACACTAAGGAGTTATTTGTTTCTACTATGTCATTTCTTTTTCTTTTTCTTTTTTTTTTTTTTGAGACAGAGTCTCACTCTGTTGCCTGGCTAGAGTGCCGTGGCGTCAGCGTAGCTCACAGCAACCTCAAACTCCTGGGCCGAAGCGATCCTTCTGCCTCAGCCTCCCAAGTAGCTGGGACTACAGGCATGCGCCACCATGCCCGGCTAATTTTTTCTATATATATTTAGTTGGCCAATTAATTTCTTTCTATTCTTAGTAGAGACGGGGTCTCACTCTTGCTCAGGCTGGTCTCGAACTCCTGACCTTAAGCAATCCACCCTCCTCGGCCTCCCAGAGTGCTAGGATTACAGGCGTGAGCCACCACGCCCGGCCTCCACCAGCTTTTAAGCTTCATGATAGCAAGGATGTTTCTCCACTAACTGGCAGAGAAAAGGATTAAAACCTTGTCTTTCTGGTTGAAATTCTATTGGTTTGACCAGTATCGCATATTTTTGCAGATGTGCTTATTAGGATTACTACTAGATAAAGTGAAAAATTCCAAAATATTTTTTATAGACAGTGAATAACTATTTAAAGATAAAATAAAGAAAAATATGAATATGCATATGTTATATCTCCAGTTGTGCACATTTCTATGAATTTTCCCAGGTAACTTGCATTAAGGAGTCATATTTCCATTTCCTAAATCTCTAGCAAGATGTAAAATACAGGAAAAGCCTTCTTATTACAATGCTATATTTATAATTTTAATTAATATTTTATATGACACCAATCCAACATTAAGCACTAAAATAGCAAATAGACATGAAGAATTCCTGGTAGATCTCTGTGTTCAAAGCATCATCCATTCACAAAATGTGGAACTGTATGCTTCTTTGCAATTCAAACCTAATTCTCTTCCCACCTCACTCAGAACCCCCATCAATGTGGCAACATATGTTCTCTCTGAAACTGCGCCCTATTTCTGCCAGAAAGCTACTTCCTGGGCCCTTTAGTCTTTCAGTACACTTTTTTTGTGAAATCATTTCTGCATACCAGTGTGTAACACAAAGATTTTTGGTCATCCTTGAAATCTAGGATTCTTGTCATTGCCATCCTTGATCTTCATAAAATCATTCACTTCCTCTCTTATACTACTCTGATTTATTTTTAGTTTTTGGCAAGTTTTTATTGAGTGTCAAGAACATGCCAGGCACTGGTGATACAACAGGGCTATATATATTGCATACAGCAGGGGGGTTCTTGAAATTGTCATCTTTTGAGATTGCTTAATTATATGCTTTTCCTGTCAGACTGTAAGCTTTGGAAGAGCAGGGATCCTGTATCCCCTATCCGGCCATCCTCTATCTAAGTACTGTCCCAGATGTTTGAACTAGATCTAGGCTATACCACCGTGGTCTGGGCATTCTCACTTACCTGTCTTGGCACTAGAATTGTAAACAGTCTGTTTTTTCCTTTGGCTGCTCTGTACCTGTTCGTGTGTGAGGGCAAGTTTCGTTAGCAGTTTTGTCAGCTTACAGATTTTCCAAGTCTGTGTCTAATAAGACTATGTTAAGATGATATTGATAAAGTCTCAGTATCTGAATGAAGTGGGTTCTCAAATTTGATCAGGAAATTTTACCCATTGCAATTCATTCATTCATTCATGAAATATTATTGAATACCTATCATGTGCCAAGTACTGTCCTGGAAACTAATATAACTCAGTCTTCAAGGGCACTGTATCCCTACCCTTACACATGGAACAGTATACAGGCTTAAAGGATATTGCAAACAATGGTGTAAATAAGACTATTTCTTTCTCAGCAGCACAATACCATAAATTACCTCATGCTATCATGTTTCCTTTTATTATTGAAAATGAAATTAAGATCATTTCATATTCAAAACTCAGCAGACCATGCGCTACAAAATCCAGATGTTTATGATTTTATTACTTGAATTTCATTTCTGTTATAATTCACTGATACTAACAGACACATAGCTAGTGCTGGTGCATATATGCAGACAAGAAAATGTAATATACTGACAGTATGAATGGAGGGATTATTCTCTAAATATTACCACTTCAAAATTATCATTTGAACTTAGGTTATTTTCTTTTGCCATTGCTTTTGTTTGGTTGTATATTTTATGTAGACTTGTAATAGTAACATGAATTACCTCTAGATACCTGTTTTATAGCAAATATCATGTGATAGACTTTATTTTCTCTGATTTTTTGAGAGATTATAAATCCTTTTTGAGGTACATCATGGGAACAGTGTTATAGATACATGCAAATTAACTCAAAGCATTCTATAAAGCCTCATTTGTCCTGCCAAGATTCCCCAAATCAAACTTAAATACCATTCGGAAGAGAAGAGAGTATTAGAAAATGGAGGAAAAATTTACTCAAAGCTGTTACAGTGCATTCCACATGGCACAGTCTCACTAAATATTTGCTAATTTGATTAAATGAGGGGCAACTAGACCTAACCAATGATATGGCTCATGTGCCTGTTATGTAGTATATATTTAAGCCACTGAGAGAAGTCACAAGAATCTTAATGATGGCTAATTTTTTTTTTCCCCTACACTTGAAGAAACAAAGTTAGGAGGAATATATTTCCAAGTTCTTTGTTTTTGACCCAAAGTCTAAATGTTGTAATAAATTTACATTAAATTTAACAAATGGCTTCAGACCAACACCAATCAAATCTTAGCATATTAGAAGAGACTGGATTGTAGCTAAGAATAAATCTCTACTTGGAAATCTCTACCTGGAATGTTCATCTCATTCCTTTAAATTGTGCATGAAATTACAATGCATTTGCCCTAATTAATGAGCAATTATTAACAACCCTATGACTATACAATTCCTACTTTCAGAAGAGCTTTCCAACTGGATGTGTATTTGGTATCATTTTTTTATTAATACATTAAGATTTTATCCTTTGATTGTCTCTCAGAAAAAAAGTTTTCTTGTGATGATAAAAATCTTTGTTTTGAATATTTTATTTGCTTTTAATGCAATATGCCATAGACCTGATTCTCAAATATTTTTACTGATGAACACCAGTATTGCTTCTTGCCTAAACTCTAGACGTCTATAATTTCAGTCATTTGCTTATACATTGATTCATTTTCATCTATCTCTGTATTTAATATATAAGGACCTATTGTGTGTAAGGCCCTCCTCTAGACATTTATACATGTACATCCTACTAAATATTTTGTTGAGGTTGATCCCCCAGAAGCTATAAAGGGGTCATGTTAATGTGACATTTCCAGGCATCTCAGGCATGTTCTTCCTGTTTATCACTACTTTATTTTTCTACCTCACTGATCTAATAATGGAGTCAATCTTGTCTACCAATAAAACCCTCTTTATTTTCCTCTTAATTGATCATGGTAGACAGAATCCAGAATGGCCCTCAATTGTCCCTGCCTCGAGGTAGTCATGCCCTTTTGTGATATTCTCCTTCTGAGTGTGGTTGAGACCTGTGGCTTGCTTCTTACTAAAGGAATATAGCAAGAAGTAGTTCACTTCTAGGATTACTATATATATATATATATATATATATATATATATATATATATGTAGATTGTTCCATCTGTCTTGCTAAGAGATCCTTTCACTTGCAAGCTTTGATTAGGTAAGTGGCTATGTTGGGGAGTGCCATGTAGCAAGGAATTGAGTGGCTTCTAGCTAACTGCCATTAAGAAACTGATGCCTTCAGTCCAACATGTTATAGGAAACTGAATTCCACCAAGAACCACATGAGCTTGGAAGTGAATCCTTTCTCAACTGAGCCTCCGATAAAGACTACAACTTCAGTTGACATCTTAAGTTCAGCCTTGTGAGTCAGAGGACCCCATTAAGCTATGCCCAGATTCTTGGCTCACAGAAACAGTGAGATAATAAATGTGTGTTTTTTTAAACACCAAATTTATGGTAATACTGCTACATAGCAATAGATAACTAATGCACCAACTCTCCCATTTTAGTGTTCTTCATTAGCTGTACTTTTCTCCATCCTTTCTTTAAATATACATGTTCCAAGTTTATGCATCTCACAGATTTTCTAGTTTTCTCTTCCTAAATTTCTATGGCTGCTATTTATGTAATGCCATCACCCCTTGCTTTTACCTAATGGGTTCTATTTGGATTCCCTAAAAACTTCTCCCACTTTTTATCCAACCTCCACCCCATCCTGTTTTCCAAACTGTTATTTCAAAGATCAGATTATGCCATTTCCCATCTTTAAAAAAGCAAACTCATTTTATGAAACAATTACTACTCTGTTATCAAAACAACACCAATGCAGTGCAAAGAAAGAGACATTTTGGAGTGAGGATAATTATTTGGAGTGTACTAGCATTTGGACACTCTCCAAGGATTGGTGCAATTATTTCGATCATTGTTCCTTTTAACCATCACCTTGTAAGACTTCGCAGAGAAGAAAACTAATATTTTCCTTTTGCAGATAATAACTAAGTTTGAAATGACTGCTTCTATTTTACCTATTAAAATAGGTACCTTTCATAGATACCCACAGACAGAGTTAAATTAGTGACAATCTGTATGACCTGACAAAGGCTGCAGTTAGTATTTTTTATTTGCTTCAACATGCCTACAGCCCCCCTTTTCCATGATACTTTCCTCTGTTTTCCAAAATCAGTCTTCACTATTAGCTTCCTATGACCCTCAACTAGAACAATTCATAATGGAATTTAATAATGATGATAACTATAATTCCTTAACTGCTACTTGTTAAGCTGTAGAATCATTAAACAAATATTTATATAAATAAAGTATTTCAATTGTGAAGATGATAAGGAAAATTTAATTTAAGGTTTTATGTGAGTTCATAATAGAGGGAGAAGTAAAAAAAAAAATGCTTTCCTTAAAAAGTAGCATTTAACTGATAACTAAAGGTTGAACAGCTAAGGAAACACAGATGTGGGTAAGGGTGAATAATAAATTCCAGGCAGAGCAAAAATCATCTGCAAAGGTGAAGAAGTAGAAAGAAGCATGGAACATTTAAGGAATTTAAGGAGTCTAGAGACAATGGGGGAAAGAAGCAAGAGAAGAGTCTGAAGATGCAAAGGGGGTCCAAATAATGGAGAAAAGCATAAGCAAATATGCAAATTGTGGATTTGATACAAAATGCAATGAAATAAACTGTATGACTTTTGTGAGACTGGATTGTAAAGAGGGGATAAGTATGGATAAATAAAGACCAAATAGGAGGCTACTGAAAACATGCAAGTGAGAAATGGCAGTGGTAGCAGTAGAGTTGGTGAGAAGTTGTCAAATTCTAGCTATTTTGGAGATTGATTAGACAAGACACTGTGATCAATAATGTGTGGGGTTAGTGGGAGAGATATGGATTAAGGATTCCCTTTAGGTTTCTGCCTTATGTAGCTGGATGTTCCCATCCGCCGCAGATACTATGTTTGGTGGAAAAATTGGTTCAATTTTAGACATGTTTAGGTTGAGGTATTTGTGAGATATCCAAATAAAAATGTATAATAAGGATCTAAAATATAGATCTTGAACTCAGAGAAGAGGTCTGGCCCAGAAATATTTATTTAAAGGTATTTTTCAAAGAATGAAATTCCTAGGTGAGATTACCTAGGAAGAGTAGAGAACAGAGCTCCAAGGAACTCTAATATGTAAATCTTGGAAAGTTAACGATGACCCTGGAATGGAGAATGACAAACAGGAAAAAACAACATCCAGAAAAGTAAAAATAAAATGAAAAAATTAAAGGAGTCATAGATACCAAGTGTTTCAAAAGAAAAACTGTCACATTTCACTGAAAGGTCAATTATGATGAAAACTGAAAAGTGTTCATTGGATTTAAATACAGTATCTTTTCTCTTTGAACACACTCACAATACTGCTACTACTAGCACTATTACTACTTCTAGTAGTAACAAAAGCTAATATATATTGAGTACTTTGCATGTATTATCTCACTTTTTTCCCTCACAACAACCTTATCATTATCCCCATCATACAGAGAGATAGATTGGGGTACAGAGAGGTTAGGTAATTGGCCAAGGTCATGCTGCTAAGTAAATGGTGAAATTGTGACAAGAATCCATCTGTATGTCTTAATTCAGCATTTATAAACTTAAACTTTACCACGCTCTTCCCAAGGAGGGAAAACAGAACATTTGAGGACAATAGTAAACCAAGGTGGAGCTGAAAGAGGGCTGAACCAGAGACTGGAAAAAGAAGATGCAGGTGAAGGAAAGGGTGGGAAGAAGGGAGGGATCTATCTATAATAGTATACAATTTAGATTCTGTTAAGTATGAGTTCTATCCAGGGTGCAGATGAGAACAGCTTCTAGAAACATGAACCTTTAAGGTGGAAAATTCAGTATCAAGTTCCTATTATGTTTCCAGCAACATGGAAGAGGACTAATTTGATAGGGACCAATGTGATGCTTAACGTTGTGCCTCAGATTTCTCTTCTGTCCTTTCAACTTTTCCTCAAATCTGTGTCTATTTTTTATTGTGGGTCAGACACTTTCTATATAGACATGTAGGACAGAGGGATCTGTTAAATGTCACTACAGGGAAGTAATCAGCAATACCCAGATTTGGGGAACATCTTCAGGACAAATGATTCAATTTTTAAAATAAATAACATTGCAATAAAAAAGAGAAGATGGAAGGGAAATGTATGCATTAAAGGACACATGAGAGATACTAGCCAACCACAATTTGTTGATCTTATTTTGATCCTAATTCAAATAAACACTATAAAAACATAATACTATTTGTGAGAAAAATTTAAGTTTGGATCCTAACTGTATATTTAATGACATTTAAAAATTATTATTTTAATGTATGATAACAGTATTAAAGTTACACTTATAAAAAAAGTGTTAACTGAATGTAATGTGGTATCCTGGAACAGAGAAATGAAAATCTGGTTGAATCCAAAGTTAGTAGTTCAGTTAATAATAATGTATTAATGTTGGTTAAGTGTACCACGGTAATATAAAATGTTAACAATATAGAAAACTGAGATAGGTGTATTTGGGAACTCTGCACTACTTTTAAACTATTCCATAAATCTAAAATTATTAAAAAATAAAAATTTTACCAAGAAAAGAGCTTATCTCTATAAAGGCATGTACTGAAATATTTTTGGATAACATTACATAATTTATAGTACTTCCTTGAAAATAACATGTGGGGCAGAAAAAATAAGTGGAATTATAGATTAAACAAAACTGGCCATAAATTGTTATTTGTTGTAGCTGGGTTATGGTTGCATATGGGCTTCTTATATTATTCTCTCTACTTTTGTGTATGTTTAAAATGTTCTACAATAAAAAGAAAATTTAAAGGTATACATGTGTTAATTTGGGTAGAAATTTCAACATTGCCCTCCTAAAGGGTTGTATCAATATACACTCCCTTCCATTTTCCTTTAGAAAATATCACCAACTAGGTGTAGTTCTTTCTGGTAATGGCTGACTAATTTACACCAATTCTCTATCTGAGAACAATTACAAGGGGATTGAAACAAAGGACATTATAAAGATCATAAGAGGCTATTTTGTAAAACCCTATGCAAATAATTTGAAGAATTAGATTATGTGGGTATGTTTCTAGGACAATAAAAGTTTTCAAAATTGGTCTCAGTAGGAACAGAAAGCCTAAACAAACAAATTCCCACAGAAGAAATGAAGAAAGTATCAAAAGAGCTTCTCCAGAATAAAAAAAAACAAGACTCAGATGTTGTTGCAGATATATATAATGCAAATATAATTAGTAAATACATTAATATAACACATCATTTTAATGGAGCTAATGAAAACATCATATAATCACCATAGACACATAAATGGTTTTGACGAAAACATCCATTCATTTGAAAACTGATAATAAAAGAGTAATTGATAGCCATATCATATATCCATGTAAAGGATATCTCTCTCTCTGTGTATATACACACACACATATGCAGACATGTACGTAAACAAATCCATCCAACATCTTACTTATCACTGGGGAAACAGAAAAGCTTTTTCGCTTAAGTTAGGAAAAAGATAAGAGGCCCACTATCTTCACTACTATTTAAAATTGTTTTTGAGATACTTGCTAAGTTAGTAACATGTTTTTAAATTTCTAGATGGATTTAATTATTTTCTGGTTTATTATTAATTTCTAATATTTAGTTTTATTGCACTGGGTAAGAGGATCATATTAACGTAATTTATATTCTTTTGGATTTATTAGTTTTCTTAAATTTATTAGACTATATCTTTGGCTTCAGATATAGTCAATTGTCAACAATGTCTAAATGAGTTGAAAATAAAGTGTACTCCCTGCTGATGGGGTTCTGAGTTTCTACTTTATTTATAACATAGCTTAGGATTTTTATATTACTTACTAAGTGTTTTGTCCACTTGATATGTTTTTGATAAGAGACTTAAAGTTTCCTATTATGAGGGTGTTACTGTTGTTTTCTCCTTTCATCCCCTAGATTTTCTGAGTTGTGTTTTCTGCTATGCTACTGAGGATATAAATATTAATAGCTACTACATCTTCACTATGCATTACAACCTTTAGCACTAGGGAGCATTTTTCTGTTTGTGTTTGGTGTGTGTGTGCGTGTGTGTGTGTGTGTGTGTGTGCGCACGCGTGCATGTTGGTCTGAATTCTTTTTTGTAATAAATGAAGATTGCAATCCCATTTTTCTTTTTGAGTTTGTTTAGTACTGTATTATTTTTGTCTACCCCTTTTTGAGACTTTTCTAAATTTCTTTGTTTCAAGTATATCACTTATGTATTATATAGTATTGGATATACTATGTTGAATTACCTGAAAATATTTTTCATTTAATAAAATAAGCCCATTTATATTTGTATATGCCATAGGTATATTTGGAATCAGTTCTGTCATATTGCTTAGTTATGTTTCTATGTATAAAAGTACTTTAGATAACTAATCTTTAACAGAGTGGTCTAGTTTATTTTCTCTCTACTTTTTAGGATTTTAATTCTTTGTTTTAGAGATGTTTGCATTTTGATTCTAATTGTTGCCTTTATATGAAACTCTAGTTTTCTCTTTCTGTTTTAGTTGTTGCCTATTGTTTCCCTACTGTGTGTAATGTTGAAAGGAATTAATAACCTTTTCTTTTCCATCCTCTCCCAATATCCTAGCTTCTTATTTGAATGTCCTTTCATTCCTAATCAGCAAACTTATTATTTATATGTTTTCCCCATTTCCTCTTCATGTTCTATAGAATGTTGTTTCCTTGAACTCTTCTTGAGGAATTTGCTAGAAAAAAGAGCATCAAACAACCAAAATGACTGGAGAGACACTAACAAAATGAACATGAAATACATATATATGTACTTATAGAACTAAAATAAAAAGATGGTTTTCAAAAAGACCATATAATGGCCACATGCTCTGAAAATGCAGATATAGCATTCCCTGAGCTCTTCCGTGTTCCTAATATTTTGTCTATGGCTTTTATTTTTCAATATAAGTTTAACTTGAAAAGTCTGATGAAAATCTGACTTTCTTTCTCTCTTAATGGCCTTGACATTTTTGCCTAGATGCCCAACAGATTATTTCTATTTCCCCTTTATATTTTAACAATTTTATTTGAGCACAATGGAAAAATGAATTATAATTAAAAAATAAAATACTGCCATTTGGGAACTATTTTAAAAAAAATTCACTGATCATTATGTGTGGGACGTGAAAGAAGAAAAGGGATCAATGATGACTCCAGGGTGTTTGTCTTAGCAATGCAAACACAAAGTTTTCTTTAATAGCTGTGAGGGAGATGGACTGAAGAGCAAGTTAGAGTAGGGGAGAGGTGGGGATTGAGAATTCAAATTTAGGCATGTTAATTTTGAGTAATACATTAGACATAGAAGTGAAGACATCAAATACACAATTGGGTATGGAATTTAGGGGCACTATCAAGGCAGAAGATATGTTTATATATGGGCATTGCAAATAAATATATGGTTTTAAAACCATAGATGAGATCACCAAGTGTGTGAGTGGAACGCATATTAAGTAAACAGGTAAGAGATCCAAGGACAAATCTTGGATCATTCTAAACAAAGGAGACTGAGAACAAGGGCCAGTGAGGCAAGGGAAAACTAAGAATGTGATGACTTAGAAGTTAAGGAAAAAAAGTATTTCCAGGAGAAGGAAGTGATCACCTATGACAAATGCTGCTCATACCTACATCAGATAAAATGTACCTGCAAGCTGAATTAGGCCCACCTTCTGCCAATTTGTGATATCTCATTATTCCACTCTGTCAATGTACAGATGGAGAAATTGAAGCCCAGAGAGGTCAGAAACTGTTTCAAAGTCTCAGCAATAGTTAGAAACAGGCCTAGTGTTAGCACCCATGTCACCTTACAACCAATCTCATGCTGTTTTTGTTCTTTACTAATTTGCAGCAATCAAACAGGCTTCCCTCCTGAGAATTCCTGAATTATATGAATGAGTTGATATTCCAAAACTGCAAAATCTTTAGTGAAAAATATGGATTATGATTGTTTAACACAGTTCATTTAAATCTAGGGAGGACTCTCATAAAAAGACCTCCTCAAAAAGTAGAAGGACACTAGATCCTCTGGGATCTCACACCACTAGCCACCCAGAAGACCAAGGTACAGTGAAATACAATAATCAATTCTAAAAATAAGGGGGAAAAGCATTAGTTAACCACATCACATTTTTTTTGAGCAGGGTGTATTATCTGGTAATACTGAGAAGATGATGAAAGTATGTCTTAGTGTCTACTATCACATAGTTATCAACCTATAAGTACCAAGGGGGTAGTGCTCCAACAGGGATTTTGGAATTCCCAGAGGTAATGCTAGTGAAAAAAATCGCCTTTAATAAAATTCCCAGCATGGCAGAGATTATACAATAATGTCTCACTAAGAAAAAACTTGAAAATCTCTTTGGACCCATTTGAAATACGTCACTCTTTTGTTAATGTAATTAGCCTTTCTATTGCATATGAATTGGCTTTTACACAATCATATATTTCTTTCCTTTGGCTGTCTTATGCAATTCACATACTCTTCTGACCTTCAGGACGTTAGGACATTTTTTTTTTCATTTTGGAAAAGAAAAGGCCAATAATGTAAGAAGTACAGACTATTACAGCAAAGACCTAGGTACCCATCACCTACAAAGTGATAAATGTTAACATTTTGCCATACTTGTGTCATATTTTTAAAATATAAGCATAATTAAGTTTTTCTGATTAAATATGTCCCTAGAATTCCCTCCTCAATGCTATTCTATTATCTTAGCTCCTCCCCAGAGGAAACCCGTGAATATTGTGTTCTTACCTATCAATCCATATTTTTATACATATATGCTGATCTTTATAAATATCATATATTACTAGTATGTGTTTTTCAAATTACACAAATGGTATCTGTACTTTATGTATCTTCCTACAAATTACTTATTTCCCTCAAAATTAGATCTTACAACTATATCACATTGATGTACATAAATCTAGTTCATTGTTTTTATTTTTAATATTTTGACTAGTCAAGTACAGTAGTGAGAAGAAGGGAATGGAAAGTAGTAGAACAAGGAGTTCAATCTAAAACTGACTGTGAAAAATTAAGTGAGATAATTCACTACCTTGGGACCAGTTCATTATTTTTAAATGCTACATAATATCATACCTCTTGAATATCCTAAACTTCCTTTGCCCATTTTCCTATTTATGACCTTTTAAATTATTTCCAATCTTTATCACAGACGGTGCTGCAATGACATCGTGATACATACCTAGGAATCATATCTATAATTGGAATTGCTGGATTTCAGTGTATGCACATATTTTGATGTTCTAGCTGTTTCCTAATTGTCCTCTGCAAAACAACTATCCTAATTTACACACTCACCAAAAGTATATACTTGTTATTGCCAATTTTTTTAGCTTTATAGCTTTTACTAATCTGAAGATTATGAAATGGCATTTCACTGACATTTTTATTTACGTTGCCCTAATAACTATAAGGGTAGACAGGTATAGCATATTTTCATATATTTATTTTCTATTCAATTTTTTCTACTGTGATTTACCAATTTTGTTTATTATCTATTTTCATTCTTGATTGCTTATAATCTTATTCATTTATAGAATGTCTTCATATATTTTTGGCTTTTAATCCTTTCTCCATTGTATATATTAGAAATATCTTCTCCTGATCTGTCATACATCTTTTAAATTTTTCAGATTTTTGTCATATGAATGTTTTAAATTTTGATGTAGTCAACATTTTTCTTTTAAAGAAACGTTTTAAAAGAAACTCTCTTTACCCTCAAGATTTTGACAACTTTACCATATGTATATTTTAAACATGTTTAATGTTTTGTGATTCACATTTAGGTTTTAATCCATTTGGAATTTATTTTTTATGTATGGTGGGTGTGAAGTAGAGATACAATTTTAGTGTTTTGTTTTTCATGTCTCTGGTAACCAATTGTTCAAACACCACATGTTAAATAATCCATACTTTCCCTACTAATCTCGAATACTACCTCTGATACATACTAGGTTTCTTAATGAGTTATTGGTGCACTCACTTTGCAAACTGTAATACTGAAACATTAATATATTTATCTGCTTTATTATAGGGAATCCCTGGAAAGTCTGTGTATGGGCCAAAAGTGAGAAACTGAAATGCTTCAGTATAATCCTCTAGATTTGTTTTTTGATAGCCACTCTCTAGTTTCAAAATATCTGTCCAGTTAATAGAAAACTGCATTGTATGATGATGAGAACCAATTCCAAAGTAGGTAGCAATAGTAAATGTTCATTATACTGTGGGGAGTGGCCAGAGCCACTCATAAAAGTGATAAACTATAACTAGATTCTAATCCAAACAAAGGTCACTGACCAGCAGTCTAACTTTGAGCAAGACACTTAATCTTTTACAGCCTGGTTTTGTCATCTATAAAATGGTCATAATGATACCTCTACAGCAGGAGGGCTATAAGAAATAAATGAGACATGCGTGCAAAATGCTGAGCATAGTACCTGACATTGTAACAATAGTGTGGTAAATGTATGTTTCCCCCTCACAAAGGATGAACACTTACAGTTGCATTTTACAACTAATTCTGGTCACTGAGTTTCATAACTATCTCTCCATTATTTTGGCAATGTTGCTTCCCCCACTTGCTGACAAGTTCTGGTATGTAAGGATTAAAGGTTACTAAGGGGTGAGTTTATCATCAAATGTTATCCATAAAATCTTGTTGGAATGGAAATGTGTTTCAATGTGTCACTTTAGCTTTTCAAAGTCAGTATCCACTCTTCACCCTCAGGAGGTACAGCATGATTCTAGTCTGGCAATGGTACTCAGACATTATCATTCATCAAAATTTCCTGAAGGGCTTGTTAAACACAGACTGCTGGACCCTGCAGAACCAGTTTCTGGTTCTGTAGGTCTAGGTAGAGATCTAGGAATTTGCATCTTAATAGCAAGTTTCCAGGGGATGCTGATACTGCTAGGGTAGGAGATCACACTCTGAGAACTATCACTCTATAGTGTGACTCGATGTGTGTTATTACCATTACCATTAAACACTTCTTGCTATTGTTCTCTTTGAAATGTGCAGCACTGGACAAATGTAGTTACAATTTACCATGTAATGACCATTCATACAAATCTAGACAAGATATTAGGAGAACATATTGTATGATAATTATGTTATTTCACGTTAATTTGTGACACTTTGTAAAGAAGTAGCTATTTAAAACTGTGGGGCAAATAAATTGTTGAGTTTCCAACTGGATTAAAAAATATAAATTCTTATAACACTACATTTGTCCAATTCATTTGGTCAGAGAAACCACAATGACACATTCAATGTGCCATATATTTTACTCACAGCCATCTCGTTAATACTAAATCTCCAATACAATCATACAAGCAAAACAACGAGATTAGAAGAAATGTCTGCTGGGACTAGTTTTAGATAATGGAAAACAAAAGAAAATCTGCTTCTGGTAAAACATAAAATGTTGATATCTAATCAGTCTAAGAGACAGCTTGGGCATAGTTAAAATAACATTGCACATAGAATCAAAGAACTGTTTCTAAATTGCCTAATATTTCACTAACTAGCCGTATAAACTTGGAAAAGCATCTTAACCGCTCAGATTTTCAGTTTTCTTATCTGTAAAGTAGGGATGATAATGCCTAATTTAGAAGCTCTTTATAAGGATCATGTAATATATGCAAATCTACTTTATAAAGTACAAAATGCTGTCAATATTAAAGTATCATATGACAATCAACAATGTCTTGAGGCATATAGGAAGGAACTAATACCTGAAACTTTCTCTTCCACAACAATGACTGAGAGAAGGAGCAAAGCTAACAATCCCAAGTCTCCTAAGATTAGGGTCGTCAGATTCAGAAAATTAAAATACAGAATAGACAGTCAAATATGAATTTCAGATGATCAACAAACAATTTTTAGTATAAGTATTTACCATGCAATATTTGGCATATATATATATATGTAATGAAAATTTTATTCATTGTTTACTTCAAATTTAGCTGTTTATCCTATGTTTTACATGTTAATCCTAACCAAGAAAC
The DNA here is from genome assembly GCA_963574885.1 of Lepilemur ruficaudatus. Classification (NCBI taxonomy): domain Eukaryota; kingdom Metazoa; phylum Chordata; class Mammalia; order Primates; family Lepilemuridae; genus Lepilemur; species Lepilemur ruficaudatus. Next base: position 63,620 of record CAUYRT010038451.1, read on the forward strand.
TTGCATTCCTAGAAATGATCCAATATTTCTACTCTCCTCAAACCTCCAGGCCCTTCAACAACCTCTGGCCCCTAATTCCTGCAACTTCTGGCCCCTAACTCCTGCAAGTGAGTGATCTCTTCTCCTACTTTAGTGAGAAAATGGCTGCTACCCTAGGTCAATTCCTGTAGCACTTGTACCTCCTCAATGGGCATGTCTAATTTCAGGAGATTTCCATCTGCCTCTACTGCTACCATTAGCCTTTTATTTTCAGCTACCTAATATAAAATAACATACTAAACTAATTTGATTATCACAGCAATATTGTGAGGCCTTCAGGCAGATGTTATACTATGCTGATTGGAACAATAAAGAAGCTAAGATCCTGAAAATTAAGTGATGTGGGCAATATGAGACAGAGCAAGAACAACATGCCTTTTCTTGAATCCTTATCCAGGGCTCATTCCATTCTACTCACATTCCCACTTCAATCCCTGACACCCTACACCCTGCTCATAGCCACCAACAGAAAAAAAAAAAAAAAAAAAAAAAAAAGGACTTTGTTATCTGGTCACATAGGTAGAAATGAATTGAGACGTCAATAGGCATTAATATGTATAAATGAGAACTAATTGAATCAAGGAATTGATGTTACGTGATATAGTGGCTAAAGGGAAACTAAATTCATCCATTCCAACTGCTGCATCTTGTGAAGATTTGGAAACCCCACTTGAGGGCTTCCAAGCTTTTCTATGGCTCATGAAGCATACCTGACTTGCTCATGTGGCAAGTTCAGCCAGGCATGCAGAAGAGAAAACAACTAAGAGCAGGGTTTTCAGTACTCTGCATAGCAGCAGGTTTTTACATTTGTGCTGCCAAAATTTTTTGTCATTGTTTGCATGGTTCAGAATTATTAGTTATCCTGGCATATACATATAGATTCCAAAATGGAACCCAAAAGCCATATGGATTTCAAGCTATGGTGAGTGTTCCACAAGGAAGGCTCAATTATTATACATGCTTAATGTCTTATCATTGCATTATTATCATAATTTTTTAAATTTTTAATTAGTATGGATACATATTTATGGGGTACACATGATATTCATATGATGATCAGATGGCTAATACCTCTTCACTCCTTAGAAGAACCAATATTGCCACTACTTTCTAAAGCTCTATTTTTTCTTTAATTTCTCCAAAGTTCTAATAAGGCAAACACTCAAAATCTAGTTAATATAATTTGTACCCCTATAATATGCTGAAATAAAAAAAAGAAAAAATATCTGAATGGAGAGATGTGTAAATTGCATGCAAATCCTATAAAGTAATGGTTTTCAAACTTGGCTGTATATTTAAATAAATTGGGGGGTGCTTTGATAACATTGAAGTCCAAGAGTCTCAAGTGCTTTCTCCTCTTTATTAATTTAATTAGTCTAGGGTGTGGTCTGGTCATCCAGATATGTACTTAAAGGGTCCTCATGTTATGAAAATATGCAAACAACTTTGAGAACTAATTTAGGAAAGTTTGGCTACAAATTAGAAATACTTGAGGGAGCTTTCAAAAATCCCCAATGGCTAGTATACACTTCAAACCAGTTAAATAAACGTCTCTGAGGGTGGGACCTAAGCATATAATTTGAAGCTTTCCAGGTGATTCTGAGTTGAAGCCAAGGTTGAGAATGACTATTTTAGCTTTGGTGCCTTTTCATGCCCTTTTCTTGACATTTAAGCCATCAGAGGAGAACAAGGGACAATTATTTGTTAACCTATTTAAACTCACATTTGACTTAATGCAGTGAATTCTAACTCAGACTTAGTGCTTGGAAAGTATTTATTTAATGCATGACTATATTTGAATATCTTATCACATTGAGGGCACAGTGAGTTTAATACATCATTAAATATACTATCCTGACATAATGCCTGATAAAATATCATATAGTATATATTTTTATGTAACATATATGTGATACATATTTGGCAGATACCAATAAAATTAGTTATGAGTCTATGTTGTTAACATAATGTATTTATTTTGAATCTATGATTTTTACTTTTCATATAACTGCTAAGATTAAATGGGGGTACTTGTATATGCCCCATATATTTTCACCCACCAATCAAAACAAAACTACTTGTAGGTGATACTCTATTTTTGTCATTAGTCTAAAATTGTCAGATTTAGCAAGAAAAAAGGAAAAGAACTCCCAATTAAATTTAAATTTCAGATGAACAACAAATAATTATTTTTAGTGTAAGTATGTTCCATGAAATATGTGGGATATACTTATACTAAGAAACAAAATAAAACCACACAAAACAAACAAAAAAAATCCATTGTTTCTTTGAAATTCAAATTTAACTGTACATCCTATATTTTATCTGGCAACTTGAAACAGTTGCCCATGCAAATATGTTTAAAATAAAAAGCAAAAGAAGTAAAAACACTAATAAAACATATCTAATGGTTACAATACTACTTAGATGTTATCTTTCAAAATTCATCTTGTAGTCTATAATAAAAAGAATTTTATTTATCAACTTCTATTTTAATTTCAATGTCTAATGATTTTATAGACCTACCGAGCACAGAATTTTAATTTAGGACATAGTTAAAGTTTCCAGGTTCATAAAAACACTAAACAATGTGAAATCATACCAAAGTATAAATCCCACAGGTGAACATAAATATATTGTCAAATACAAAATAATATAATACTGTAATGGTAGTATGCAAATTATCCACAACTCTAAAATAAAAGTTATAAGACAAAAGTATTAAAAATGATAACCATAAAAATTTGGTAACAGATTCACACCTCCTTCAATGTACTTGATGCATATATGTTGATATATAGTCCTTATTTTAAAATGTCATTGATATAGGCAAACCTAAAATACAAGATACTACTTCCAAAATTTGCTAAATATAAAGAGGACTTAAAAATTTGAAAAGTGAAAGTATGGCTTTATTTGTAAATAATCCAAGAAAAAAATCACTGTATATAAAGTCCTTGTCCCTGTGTTTGTTTAACCACCTGTGGCTTAACTTGTTGTCTTTAAGAGCTTGTTTTAACAGCACTTAAAGAGTATTGAGCAGACAAAACAGGCACAGCCCTCTTCCACATCCACCAGATCACATTTTGAGGAGAGTGATTGTCTAGCAGCCAAAAAGAAACAAATAATATTTGCCTCCTGTTATTTTATAACAGTAACTCTTAATACTTCCTTTTCTGACTGCTCAAGACCTTTCCTTTCAAACACTGTCCCCAAACTACTCAAGTAAAGAAACCCATCCAATTTATACAAGCAGGGGCCGTTTAAAATGGACCCTGACTTTTCTATAAAAATAAATTTATTTTACCCACCCAACCAAAAAAAGCTCCATCCTTCACATTCACAATTCAGTTCACATAGGCAGTCAACCTTTAAAAACTGCCCTGTCCTCACTCCTTCATTGTCAAAACTTTGACCCAAGGCTGAGCGACATGGGGGGTCACTGTGGAGGGATGGGATATGCTTGAAAAGTAGTTGGGGAGCGGAATTAGGGGTCTCAATAGGGGAAAGGAATTCCTCAAAAATTGATTCATGTGATTAACTGTACACCTTGGTAAATTCACTGAAAATCAAAAAAAAAAAATATTTATGGGGCACCTACTATATTTCACACTAGGTGTTATGGGTAAAGAATAAGGAAAAATATTTAGAAAATTTATACTTATATTTTAGAAAGACACAAGATGGAATTTCTTAGAAATATGTGAGTTTCTGTCATTGGGTATAATAAAACAAAAAACTGCATAAGAACAAAATAAGAATAAGGCAAGGTAGCAATATATGAGAGAAAATAAGAAGTATTTATTGACTATCATTTTGAAGTAAGTCAATGGTAAGGTGTTTTTCAGAAAAGTAATATGATTTTAGGATGGGTTAAAATGTTCAGAGCAGCCTAGTGGTTAGGATTTGGCACGCTCACTGCCATGCCCCAGACTGGATTCTAAGTCAAGGAAGTCTTTCTTTATAAAATGCCAAGGGCATATGAATAGCAGTTGTCTCCTTGTATGCCATGGGTTGAGGACATATCCAAGTAATCCATTCAAGTTTAGGTTTCACACTTTAAGAGGAATTATGTCAATTTATGAGCCTAAGATTATAACTATTATAAATGAATAAAACTTCAGAGACTTGTGAATGGTAAAAATAAATAAATAAATAAATAATTTAGTTTTGATATGAAGAAGTAATTTTTATCAATTAGAGCCGTTCAAAAATGGCGTAGCTAGTATATCACATTGTGATTCCCCCACTAATGTGTTCAAGCAGAGACTAAATGACCACTTGCCAGAGGTATTGTAATGCCAAGAGTTTAGGCTCAATCAGTTCAAATATCTCTTACAACTTGTGGGATTTTTAACTCTGTAATGACTTTCTGTTCAAAGGCCAAAAATGACTCTCAAATTCAAAACTCTCTATCCATCTAACCTTGCATTTCAATACTTCCCAGTGTGAAATCCTATCCCAGGCTACACCAGACTTATACCCCCAACTGTATGCCTTTGTTCACGTAGGTTGACCCAGCCAGAATCCCTGTCTCCAAACCCTCAATCCCCTCAAATCATCTTCTTGTTTTAGTGCTGTAATACTCCTGCAGAATTTCACCAAAATACATATTAGCACATTTTGTGTTTTTTCTCCTTTCATTCAGTTAAGCCCTAATTCATTGATGCAGCCTACCTTGGAGAGAATACTTTATATTGAATTTTTTTTTTTATCTAAACATCTACTATATGGGCTCTTAACCTTGGTGTCATCGATAAACTTAAGTGTTTCCCTGAAATTATACTCAAATTCTTATATGCAAATGTTTATGTGCAATTTTCTAGTGGATGTAATTATCCTTGTATTTCATTAGCACCTCAATGAGATCTTTGTACCAAGAAAGGTTAAGGAAAATTTTGTTTGCATTTTTAGTCCTCTCTCAAAGTTTAGCACTTAGCTATTCTCTCTCATACTTTTTCACTAATATTCTTGCCCAGATTGTAAATCTCTTGAGGGTAGAGGCCATTTCTTTTCCTTTTATTTCTTAACCCTATGCTGTGAGCTCCTTTATAAAGAACAGGAGAGCATCATGTCTGTATCCCAAGAACCTTGTACCTGGTAGGTGACTGAGAAAAGTTTGTGAAGGAAGAAATGGATATCACATCCACTGCTAGAGTTTTCAGTTACCTCTGGTAGTTCTTTTAATAGTCTACATTGGGCCTTGCAATGGACCAATGTTTATGTATCCCGCCCCCAATTTATACGTTGAAATCCTAACCCCCCAAGGTGATGGTATTAAGGAGTGGGGCTGTTGGGAGGTGATTGGGAAATGAGGGCAGAGCCTTCATGAATGAGACTGGTGCCCTTAGAAAGCAGACCCCAAAGAGATTCCTGCCCCTTCTACCGTGTGAGGTTACACTGAGAAGACAACCGTCTATGAGGAGGCGGGACCTAACCAGACACCAAATCTGCCAGTGCCTTAATCTTGGACTCACCAGTCTCTAGAACTTTTAAGAAGTAAATTCCTTTACTTTTTGTTTATGAGCCACTCAGTCTATGGTATCTTATTATAGCAGCCTGAACAGACTAAGACAGATGTGAAATTTTCAAAATAATCACTAAGTAGTCACCTTCTTGATTCTGAACATACCATGAGATATAAAAATATCTCATCATGTTTCATCAAATTTGTCTGCTACGGATTATCTGTTTGAGACATTTTCCATGCTAGAAGTAATTGCATTTATTTAATTTCCTGGTGCTCATACAGAAGCATCTTTGGTGCACTGCTGATCATTATATATCTGTCCCTCGCTCATTACACAGTGAAAGACCTGGATATGGAAGTATGTCAAGAAGCTACAAAGGGAGCCAGTGATAGCCCACTAAGGCTCCAGCAATAACGTCCCCAAGGCACAAGCCTAGAAGAAGGTCATCTTACCACACACTGGCCGGCAGAGGTGGGACTACCTTACACTTACTGTGGAGTTTTTCTACTCTCTCATCTATTGGTTTTAAAAAATAATAATAATGAAAAGTAATTTGGTTCTCCATCCTTATATATGTGCTTAAAGGAAGAACAGTTACAAGCTTGCCCTTAGAGAACCTAGGAGAGTTCTGGGCACCTATTACTTTTATCTTAAATACAGAAGATGAACTGAATGAAAATGGGATCCTTAACATTATCAGTGTAGCTCTGTGCTAAGCGTACCATCTGAGGTTTTAAAGTGTGTTCTCTCTTCACTGGGAACATTTGCAGCAGTGAACTCATTTTAGTAGCAATTCTTTAATAATGGTGTCTGTATGTTAACAAGAATGGCTAACTTTTGTTAAATGCTTTTTCTTCTTACACTAGAAGCTGCTCCATTTTAAGTATCTAATATTAACATTCATTGAGCACCAGCAATGAGCTAGAAACTCTATTGCATATAGACATGGTCTTGTTCTCAGTTGCTGCACTATTTGGTCAACAGTGGAATAACTAAGCATGTGGCAGACTCATAATCTGAATTATACACAAAGGCACAGAGCTGGGTAAGCCTGGAAGCACTCTCAAGAAAAAGCAAAGTGGCTAACATCAAAGTGCACATATTTGAGCACTGAAGCCATCATCTCATTTTCAGCATCTGGTACTGGCTTTGCAGGGACTAGATGCTTCAATGCAATACATGCTTATTGATAATGAACTCAAGTCTTATCTGTTATTTCAGAATGGCAACAAAAAAGACTATCATTATTATTAATAAACTTTGTATTATGCTTTCCTGTGCATTATATCATCTAAACCTCCCAACTCTTTTCTGAGCTGGGGATTGTAGCAGATGAGAATTCTTAGGCCCATTAATAAGAAGTGACTTGCCAGGCATCCACACAGCCAGTAAATGACAGAAAGGAAAGTTCAAATTAGGTCTTATGAATTCAAATCTTGTGTATTTTCCACAACTTTAAGGAGCCTCAAGAAACATATATTTGTTCTGAGCCCTTGTTTGAGCAAGTCACCAATTTGGTTGTTGGGAATACAAAGGCATAAAATTGAATAATAAATAATGACTCCTCCGAAGAATCTTAGAATTTGCTAGGAGTGAGGAAATAAGTCATGACTATAAATATCCATGATACTAGAAAATATGGAATTAATGACATATGAGCTATTCAAGCCAGGAGTCTTGTGTGTTCAGAAGAAGGTGGTGTTTAGCAAAGGCTTCCTGTAGAAGGCAGTGGATAAACTGAACAATGTTTGTTAATGCATAGACAAATAAGATAGAAATATAAAACAAATAAAGTAGTAGAAATCTCAGAAGAATAACAACATTTTGCCAGCTTCTGTGGAAGGATGTAAAAAACACATAACATATAATCTCTGTGCTGAAGGACCTTACAATTAAATTGAGTAGAAAAGAACTATGCACTTAAAATAACTGAAGAACAATCTAGAGCATCTGTCACCCAGGATGGAATGCAGTCATGTGATCACAGCTCACTGTAGCCTTCAACTCCTAGGCTAAGTGATCCTCCTGCCTCAGCCTCCTGAGTAGCTAGGACTACAGGCGTGAGCCACCCCACTGCACCCCCAGCTAACTTTTTAATTTTATTTTTGTGGAGACAGTGTCTCATTATATTGTCCAGCCTTCTCTTTCTCTTTTAAGAGTGTTCTTGAGATCCAAGAGCTTACGATCTCATGAGCCAATTAGATAGCAAGTGCTTGATTGTTTAGTAAGTGCAATAAGTGCTGTAGAAATTTAGAGGAGAAATCAATTTGGATTCAGATCTTTATTGAATCAACTTCATGTAAACCATGAAGTGTAATTAAGTTTTGCATAGGGAGGAGATAATATTCCTTGCATGGAAAAGTGCCTAAGCAAAGATTTAAAGCCCAAGATGAATAGAGTGCTTGGAGTGGAAAGTTTGTATCTGGGAACGTTAGGAAAATGTCAAGTAAGGGTGTGGTGTGATGGAAACTATGATTTATGATTATTTGGTTGTTGTTCGCAGTTATGGAAGCTTGCAAAGAGATAAGCAGATGCTGTAATGTTAAACAGATAAAGTTGATATGAACAGGATTAATGTGTTGGCAGTGGGAAAAGAAAGAAAGGAATAAATCATATGTAGATGAGGGAAATCACAGAATATGGTAGTAGATTTCATGTTGGCAATGAAGGGAGGAATCAAATGTGACAGATTTTGAACCTAGACATTTGCTTATAAATGTGAAAATTGGAAAGGGGGAAAAAGTCAGAATTCCTTCTAATCAAGAAGTTTACAACACAATGAGAAGAAAAGAGGAAAAGTTACTGTTTGCATTACTTTGCACTACTTGCAGTGCAAAACATTTATTGTTCAATATAATTAAGCATTGGTGAGTTGTGTCACACATAGAGGGAGAGATGAAAAAACTAGTATTTATTGAGCACTAGATCCATGCCAGGTATTGTTCTAATCATCTGACGTGTCAGCAACTCATTTAATCCTCATGACATGACAAACATTTGATTTAATATTCATTTGATTTAGTATTTATTACCTCCATGTTTCAGTCAAGGAAACTAAGGCACAGAATGGTAAAGAAACCTGCCCAAGCTTATACTAAAGGTAAATGGCAGAGCTAGGATTTGAACACAGGAAGTCAAGCTATGGCATTCATATTCTTAACTACCAGGCAATATCATTTCTTTAGAAAATATAAGGTGTATTACGCCTATAAAAGTATTAATAACAAGTGTAAGTTCATGAAATCATTGAATCTTAGGTTTGAAAGTTCATCTAGTACCACCTCCTGGTTCATGCCTGAAATCCCTAGACAATAGCCTGCCCAGTTGATCTTTGTACCCAGCCTATATTGCACACTTCCTGGGAGAGGGAACTCAGCATTAACCCAGACAGTTTATTTCATCTTTGAATGGCACTGGCTATTTGTGTGTGCTTGTGGTATTCTTTCTTTTTTTTTGTTGTTTGTATAAATTTGCAGTGTACATGTATGTTTATCATGGCACTGGCTATTTTGAAAGCTCTTCTTTGCATTAAGATCATATGCTTTTTTGATGAAGAAGCACTTCCTTGACAACAGCTCCATCTTGGGTCAGGTTGCCTAGAAGCAGAGCTTGAGATGGGGATTTATGTAGATGTGCTTTCTTGACAGAAGGCTCTTAAGAGTAAACCTGTAAGAGAAGGAAGAGAATGGGTTAGGAAAGTGGAAAGACTCAAGCAAAGAAGTGGGCCCAGTCAAGTACATTCCTGGCCCCATATACAAGGGTAAACCTCCCTAAAGCATTAGTCATACCACAGAGTTGATGGCCTTGAAGCATCAATCTGTCATGACCCACAGTGGTGATGGAGGGATTTGTAACTCCCTAGGCAAGGCAGGGCCACTGCAAGCCATTAGTGGCTAACACAGGAGAGAGAGGTAGGATGCACACACCTGTGAAAGCAGATCCGGGGGTGCTATAGCATCTCCTCCATTCCCACAGTGCCTGGAGAAGTTGTGAGCACAGTGGCTGGGGCAGGGGACCCAGAGTAAAGCCAGTTTTAAAACCTAAGTCTACTTTTAAGCCTCTGCAATCTGCCACCTGTTTGCTGTGTGACCTAAGCCACTTAATGTCTCTAAGCCTGTTTCCTTATCTGCAAAATGACATAACAATGCCGACCTCCTAGGGGTGTAGGGAAGATCAAGAGAAATGGCACACAAAATACATTGAGCACTGTGCTTAGCACATAGTCAATGACCAATAAATAGCAGTTATTACCATAACAAGTATATGTTAAATACTTGTTGATGTGAAATTTTGCCCGTTTCCTTCCAAAGAGAAGTGAAAACAGTTGAATTACTTGTTTAGCCAGCACCAATTTCAAACCCTACAATTTCCTTTTATTTCCAGCCCCTATAATATAATGCCAGTGCTTTCTCACCATCGTTTGAATTCCCAGAGTGAAAATTTGAATTTTGCCCTAAAATCTTCTTGCTATTCGTAGAAGCCATCACCTCCAGAGGAATAGTCTTCCAGATTTGCCTCTTCGTCCCATCTGAATGAAGTTTTCATTCTGGGCTATCATAAATCCATCAGTGTCTGACTTTTTCTTTAGTGGTGGAAGGTACCAAAGTCTGACTGTGAATTTGTGTCCTTCCCTAATGATTTCAAATGCTTTCCAGGTTTCAAGGTTATCCCTGCTAATACATTTCTATAAGAATCTGGTATTTTGCCAGGAAAAGCCTATGGTCCAGCTGCCCAAACACATGACAGCAAGTGTCTGACAGATATCAAACGATGAAACTGTCGGTTGCTAGACTGGCAGCTATGTCAGTGACCGGGAACCGGATAGATTGGAGCTTGACATTGGACTGGGTAGAAAACTGGAGCTATATCATGATCAACACAGAACATGCTGGAGCAGATCTACTCATTCACTAAAGGTAGAGAGTCCCATCCCAGTGGGGAAGCAGCTGCGCTGAGCACAGCAATGGGGATACACACAACACCCACAAAAGCTGCAGCCGGTCACTCCGTAGAGATGACATCCAGCAGGAAAGTCTTTCTGCCGATCACGTCCTGGCCTTCCAGCAACTTTTGGTAATGAACTGACTTGCCATTTTACTGTCCTCAGCTGCTCTCCACCGTGCCACATGCCAAGGCAAAGGCTCTTTACCCCAGCGCTCTTCCTATGCAGGGCAGTAATGTTCTTCTGTTCATGCATTCATTTGTTCATTATTCATTCAAAGAATATTCACTGAGTGCTTAGCAGGCACTGGAAATACGGGTTGAAGATGGATTTAGAAAAAAGGAGACCAGATTTAGAAAAAAAAAGGTGACTAAATTTAACCCCTGCACACTACAAATTCTGCCCCACCCCTGTAAAGTATGACTATTTAAAAGATAAATTCTGGAGAAAAAAGCTCATCACTTTCAATATTAAATCAATAATGATGGAAATGTGGACACTGTTACATAAAGAAACAATTGGGGGCCTTCCTGGCCCTTGGAAAATCATGCCACTTAGAGAGCTGGCTATGCAGCCTAGAGGAAGGCAGGACCTCTCTCTGTTTGGACAATGTAGAAAGCAGTTATATTGAAACCCAGTGCCTCAAACAAACTCTACATAGTGCCCATCTACGTTCAAGTTTACTCTGTGGAGTCAGTGTCCTGTGACTCCACTTTTCACTCTGTGAAATGGGAATGTTGTCACACACAAGGCCGGCAGGCACCTGGGAGGCAGGAGACACTGCTGTTTGCATTATCTAATGGATTCATCTCCAACTGTTAGTTTTTCTTGTATGTTTGAAATACTCAGCCAATAATAATGAGACGGGATGTGACAACTAAAACTCTCCAATTTAGCAAGATTCATTTTGCAAAATCATCACAGAGCATCTGAATCACTGCCTAGCAGAGTAGAACAACATCTGGCAAACAAGCGGTGATGTATTATAATGTTTTTAGCACCATATGGCAATATGTCTTCAAAGTCACCTGCAGGTTGAAATGAAAATCCCGTTTTATAACTATCTCAGGAAATTGGGGAGTGATGGGGAATCAAGGGGTGCATTTAAGCAACGTGATATGGGCACCACAAGCCTGGGATGCTGAATATTAAAGGAAATGTTAAAATAGCAACACATTATTAAGAAGCTAAAATAACAAGTTGTCTAAAACCTTTAATTGCCATAAAGTGTAACAGACCAAAGCTCAACTATTGAACTACAAGATCACGTTATCTAGGCCCAATTAAAAGTGATTAAAAATTACTGTGGTTGGCCTTAATTGGGATTCTTGCCTTTTGGTATGAGAAACAAAATCAAGAAAGCAGTGTGAAATAGGACCTTAAGTGTCAGGTGAGTTTATTTCTTCTTGTTTTGTTAAAGAAATAGATGTAGCAATTCTGACATTTTCTTTTCATCTGATAATGAATTGCCCGCCCTCTAGGGTGGAGAGCACAGGCTGAAGTATCAGAGGCGTCTCTCGGCTCTAGCTTCTCCCCAGCCGTCCCCTGCACCCTACTGCCTTCCCACGCATAGTTCTGCTCATCATCGCCCCGATGTCCCCAGTGTCACCCTACAGCATACCAGCTTGGGGGGAGGGCAGGAGGGGCAAGGTGAGAAGACACATGAAACAATGACTAAATAGTTCACTGCCTCCTACCCCAGCTTCCTTAAACCTTCTAACAGTTCCCAAAAGTCCTCAGAGAGGTGACCTGCATGTGCTCCGACGTTCTCCCCTGAGCAACCCACTCATTCTGCTACTTTCCTTCTGTGCTAGGCATGGCTAATTCATAAGTGCCCGCTGAAGTGATGCCTGCTGCAGGACCCACCGCTGCCCATGACAAAGGTGCTGCCAAAGCATCAAGTCATTTTCCTTGTCTCAAATGTGGCATGTGAGATCAGCACCTCTGACCACGAGGTGCCGTGTTCAAGAGCTCTAACAGCCTTCATGCCCAAGTGTCCGGTCAGCCTGTCCCATGGCCCACAAGATTGTGGTTCTTAGTGCTCTCTGCACCTTGAGAATTTGCTCTTCTCTCCCTAGGTCTTTCTCTAGGTTTCAGGCATGACTCTTTGGGATTGTATTACCAGAAAATATGACTGACCAATATTCCTGCACCCTGACCCTGACCCACTGCCCTTAAACCAAGCATAAAAATAATGATAATTATAAAAGTAACAATAACAGTCATAATATATTTAATGTATGTTATTTGCCAGGCACTCTGTTAAGCACTTTCTATATCAGTACATTATGCCATCATTATCTCAGTCACGTAGAGAAATTGCACAGCCTATGAGAGCTCAGAAAGCAAAGATTCAATTCCAAGTCTGACTTCAGAGTCTTACTCTAGTCACGGCATATACTGCCTTTAACTCGCCAACTCTTTCATCCTTTAGAACATGTACCTTTCCAGGGAAATCTTTAGGTCCTCATGGAAATAAATTTCAGAAATCAAAATAGGGCAAGAAACACGTGACTGAATTCCGGATGAGCTGCGTAGCTTAGTTTTTCAAGCTGAGACCTCACTACAACGGGAATAATGCCTTCTATTGGCATGTTCCTTCCTATTTTTCAAAGTTTCACCTCATTTGCTCCTCACACCAACTCTCTGCTCTGGAAAGGACAAAATAATTATCCTGAACATGCAGAGGGGCAAATGTCATGCTGAAATCTTCAAGTGGAGCCAGAGCTCTGGTCTTCTGAGCGCTTTGTTCTCTTCGAGGCTTACGGGGTTTCCCCCACACAAGTTGGCAGGCAAAAGAGGCCCCACATAGAGGTTTCCAGGCTTTATTCCCGCCAGTCCCCTACCTGTGTCCTCTGCTACCGCCAGAGTAGACTTTGCTGTTCCTGTCTCTCCACACCTCCATCCACCCCTGGTCTGTGCTCATGTTGATTCCTTCTGCCTGGAATGTTCTCTCTTCCCCTGCAGATCCCAAATCCCACCTCTATGAATGAAGCTTTTCCTTGACTCTCCTTCACTTTCATAGGATGCTGTGTGTGCCCCTTGAGTGGGCAATAATTTTAAATTTCTGGTTATTATGGTTATTTGAATACGTGTCCTATTATACCTACCATTTTAAATTGTGAATTCGGCAAGGGACGATGGCCTTAGCCTCACATCCTTCTACCCCTTGCTGTGCCTCAGAGAGTGCTCCTGACCCAGAGAGGACACTTAGCCATTTGTTAAACTAAAATAACTTTAAACTGTGCCTCTCTGTTAACAGATTATATTTATAATCAACTACAATACATTCCTTTTCCCTTGGGAGTCTCCATATTTTCCCCAGAAACAAGGGCGCTTTGAAGTCATTCAGAGCTTTTAATTTACTCTTCCCTTAATGGAGTTTTCTTCCCAGTTGGTTCCATCTATTCTTTAGAAGTCTATTTCCTTATGGATTTATAGCCTTGAGAAACTTTTTTTCCCCTACCTTAAAAATCTTCCCAATTATTTATTGGGGTTGATTCATATCGAGTGCATTTATATTGTTTTCTTATCAAAAGAAAATATCCTATTACATTTCAGACAAAATAACTACTTTTTCCTCAAGCTACAAAGTGATTTATGGCATATATTGTATATTTGGGAAAATTAAAGTTTTTTATAGATCAGACAAAAATATTTGGCATGGCTATTTCATAAGGCACATCAGAATTGTTTCTGCCTCGTTTTGGCTTTCTGTGCTATGTCCAGGAGCAGCAGTGCGCTCGCAGCCAGGGCTGCCTATGAGCTGACTGGCAGACTCCTGCTCTTGCACAGATATTCCACCTCAGACTTATGTGGGTACATCAGTTATTCTTTTGAGAGCTCTTGGTTTGCCAATATTAAGGTTCTCAAGTATGAAATGTCAGATTTCCTTAAGTACTAAGTTTGACAGTTGATATCCCTAACATTTCACTTTGACACTTCTAGTTTTACTTTTATTGTGAAAGTACATCCTCAGTCTTGCAAACACACATTGTTGCTTGTGATTATCTTTCACTTTTTTTTAGAGAAATTTCTGTGAAACCATGGATAAGTCAAAATTCAGGTTATTTTCACATATGAGTTCCATCCTGGAATCAATGCAGTGCAGACAGCTCACAATATCAACAAAGTGTTGGGAAGGATGTGGCTTATAAGCACACAGTACATCGTCAATGGTTTGAGAAGTTCCATTCTGATGATTCTAATCTTGAAAAGGAGCCACGTGGGTGACCGGAGACCAAGGTGGATAATGATAAGCTGAAAGCTGTAGTAGAAACAAAGCCATGTCAACCTATGCGTAAATTAGCAGCAAGGTTTGACATTACTATTCCAACAATATTGGACTATTTGAAACAAATTGGCAAGGTAAAGAAGCTGGATAGATGTGTTCCACATGAATTAAATGAGCGTCAGCAGAGAATAGTCTCAAAGCTTGCCTTGCTTTGCTGTCACGACATAAACGTGAACCATTTCTAAACCATATTGTTATGTGTGGTGAAAAACAGAGTCTTTTTGACAATTACAAGCATTCAGCACAATAACTGGACAAAGATGAACTGCCAAAACACATTCTAAAAGCAAACATTCATCAAAAATTTATGGTGTCTGTTTGGTGGTCAGGCGTTGGCGTTATCCACTACAGCTTCATGAAACCTGGTTAATCGATTACAGCGATGTCTATTGCAACCAAGTGGATGAAATGATGAGGATGCTTGCAATTAAGCAGCCAAGATTGGTCAATAGAGACAGGTCAATCCTTTTTGCAAGACAGCACTCAAAAACATGTCACACAAACGACACTGCTCAAACTGGACTTGGAAACTCTCTGTCATCCACCATATTCACCAGACCTTGCACCAACAGACTGCCACTTCTTCCAGGCTTTGGACCATTTCTTTCAAGGAAAAATATTGAATTCTCAACAAGCTGTGAAAAATGCTTTTCATGATTTCATCACCACTTGCTCTCCAGGTTTCTTTACTGCTGGCATAAACATGCTACCATTAAGATGGAAAAACTATGTTGGCAGTTGAGGCTCATATTTGGATTAATTGTACTGCTTCTTGTTTGAGACATAATAAACTACACTTTTGATTCGAAATTGGACATTTCATATTTAATTAGCTAATACATAGAATTTAGAGAAAGATTACATGGAAAAAAGGGCAGTCTTTCAAAATCATACTATCAGAGTTTTTATTTTTCTTTTTAATACATTTTGCTTTTATTTACAAACACATTTTATTTAATGCATGCTCATGGTAAGCTATTTATACTAAAAAATGTGCAAGGAAAAGTGTGCACCTCTACCACTTAGCTCCTACTCCCACACTCCAGAGACAACTATTGCTAGTGTTCTTTGTACACATTCTAGACTAGAGGTTTAAAGAGAAAGCAGAGAAATTACAGACTCAGCACCAGTCAACCAACAACTCTGCACTGAGTACCTGCTAGGCTGCAGGTACTTTGCTAGGTGTAGCCACTGGGCCTCTCCCTGCTCCACAAAGCTTATAGCTACGGGAATACAATAAGCAGGGCGTTAGACACAGTGTAATCAGTGCTGGAATCTGCAAGTGCCAGGTGCTAAGGGAAATTGCAGACTTCCCAGAAGTGGTAAAAATCTTTATGAGGTCTCCAGTAAGGGAGTTTTCTCAGGCAGAGAGAAAGGAAATAGTGATCTCCAGGAATAGTTTGTGCTAAGTCAGGAGGTGAGAGAGAATGCCTGGCAAGTTTCACACTGAAAAAACGACCAGCTTGGTTAAAAATCTGTGTTTGAGAAAAGATGGACAAAGAAAAGAGACTAGAAAGGAAAAAGTAACTCAGTGGCTATCTTCCACTGTCCTCACAATAATATTTTAAAAAGAATGCTGGACATAAAATAAGAAAACCGAATTTTAAATACTAGTTTATTACCTAACTACTGCAGTTATGTTGCATGTAAAGAAAGAAAAAAACCAAAGCCACCTCATAAGGTTATTGAAAAAATTAAAGTCAATTACATAATTTATGCAAGGATGACTAAAATAGTGCCAGACAAGTATTAATATAGTAAAACCCAAAAATGCTAAAAGAAAAAAGAAAAGATTAAAAAGTCCATTGGAATTTCTTCTGGCATAACCTCTTCTGAAAAAGCCTCAAATGCAAGGTTCTGAACTGCCAGGACACTAATCCAGGGGGAGAATGGCCCATCCCTTCCCTCCCCCTGGGAAATCCCAGAGACCGTGTTCTCCTGCAGTAGCCTGTTTCCACCTTGAAGACTAGCCTACTTGGAATATTTTCCAAAGTGTATTGTAAGACAATATACTATCTGCCTCCTAAGGCCTGATATTATTTAAAATATTACTAATTAAACAAACGAATATACTATTACACTTGGGGCATGGAAAAAAGTCTCTATGGCTTGGGAAGCAAATTAAGCTCTTAGTCGTTTATATGAATCTCCTGCTTTTCAGGCTGAAGTTGTAAAAGTGGCAAAGGAGTTACTTCTTAAAAGATTGCTTGCATTCTTGCTTACTCACCTGCTTTTGTAGCCACAGATAAACAGACATCCTAACAGAAAAGTTGCCTGAAAATGGGGTACCCTTAGGGTAATAGAGCACCCACGTTCTTTAAATGGTGGTGCTTGGTTTGGCATCTTTTTTGAGAATTTCTACACAGCAACTGATATTGTGTAGAAGATGGAAGAATCCCACAGTTGTGTATTTTTACCCTCTAATTACTATTTAATTTGCACTTCAATGCTTGCAAAATGAGTGTGAAAAATGAAAATTAAGTAGCAATTAGAGAGTAAGAGACATAATTGTGGGATTTCTAACATCAAGCACAGAGTTTCAATAGTAAGGGCAAATTAGTTATGACAGTTGAGGCATCTGACCCACTTTGGACCTATGGCAGAAGCATTTGAAATGCCAGGAGCTATAGTTTTGAAAGAGCTGAAGAGATCAGACTTGGTATTGGAACGTATGACTCTATTGTTAAGTCTGTT
This sequence comes from Lepilemur ruficaudatus, assembly GCA_963574885.1. Lineage (NCBI taxonomy): Eukaryota > Metazoa > Chordata > Mammalia > Primates > Lepilemuridae > Lepilemur > Lepilemur ruficaudatus. The sequence goes on from CAUYRT010038451.1 coordinate 81,060, forward strand.
GGTTTTTCCACTGTTAGAACCCTATAACTCCTAAAGAATTTTGTAGGCATTATCTAGGCATACCAAGGAAAATGCAGACCTCTGTCTAATGAATTGTGCATGATCTATAGCATACAAAATGTCACTAAGCAAGCAATCTTGGCCATGCTACAAATGATGATTCATTTGTTTATTTATTTATTCAATTCATGGGAATTTTTTGAGAACCTACTAAAAAATCAGGCAAAATACTAGACCCTGGAGATTCAAAGGTAAGTAAGACATGGTCTCTGACTTCAAGGAACTCATAGTGTAGTGTACCAAGTGCTGCGTAAAATAATAATTATTAATGAAAATAATTTTGTTGTATAGAGAAGGGAAGAGTTAAAATTTGACATGTTCTAGTTGTCAAATGCACCAGGTACACTGCTGGTGGAGATATGAACGTAATCAAACAATTACGAATGCAAATCCTACGGAAATTAAGACTACTGCCCATGTAAATTGACTGACGGAAAATAAGCAGCTGATGGAGGTGGATTAATTATTTAGTAACTGTTGTAGATTCAACCTGCAACTAATTCAATCTGAATTAGTCAAGGAGACAGTGTTTGGGGTTTGGGACCTAATATACAGCTACAGGGAATTGCTTTAGTTGTAACACTTGTAGGTGTGGAACCCTCCATACCTATGGCCATTGCTGAGGGAGGAGGCTGCCGATTTTCAAAAGCTAAGCTGAGAGAGATGAGGAGCACCTGTGCTGGGTAAACACAGCGCTGTTAAAAATCAAAAAGAAAAAGCCATTATGAGTGCAAGGATATATGAAAGATTTCAAGGCTCATTAGTGGCTTACAGTCTTTTAGCAGGAAGTTGCCTTAGAGATTGCCCAGATCCCTGATTTCAAGAATGAGGAAACTTAAACCAAGGGGGAAAATATTCAGTCCTCTGTCCAGGGCTACACATTTCATAGCAGAGCTAAAACTAGAACTGGGACTTCTGACTCCTGGCCTAGGACACTTTGCCCTGCATTGCATTATATGCTTAAAGAATAATTAGAGTTTGGTGATAATATATTTTAAAGCAATCTCTAAATAAATATATGATGCTAAAAGCCACACATCTAGCAACAAAGAAATTCAAAGAGAAGATGATGTGGGCTAATGAAGCGAGATTACATAAAGGAAGTGATTGGCTTTGTGTTTGACCTTAAAAGACCTATAAGGTGTACACTGGTGAAAGGGAGAGAGAAAAGTATACTAGATAAGACCAATTCAATTCCATTCAGCAAACATTTTACTGAATTCTTATTCTATGCCAGGTAATATGCTGGGAGCTGGTAGTCAAGTGAGATAAGATCTCTACCTTTAAATAATCTAGCAAGCAAACACACAATGGTTAAAAATTCTGTTGGAAGGAGATGGGACAATAGACTAAGGTATTCTGCAACTAGAGAACAGGGGTAGATAAATCAAACATAAGATCAGAAAAGACTTCCTAGAAGTGGCAATATTTGAACTAGGTTCTGAAAGACAAGTGGCCTTTAGCTGGACCAACAAGGGAAGGCTGGAATTCCCAGTAGACACAAAGTATGAAGACACAATGTAGGAAGGCACAAAGGCATGAAAATCCACATATCACTGAGGAACTGCAAGAACCTCTATGTGTCTGGAGCCAGATGTGGCAGGAAGTGAGGTTGGAGCAGGGACCACAAGTGCAATGATCCATAAGAGTGGCAGAGATGGGTTCCAGAAGCAAATGATAATTCATTTGCAAATTTTTACTTATGTATTTTTCTATTTCCTAAGATTCTCACATGAGTTCAAGACCTAAAAAGGGCTAATGAAGAGAGGGACAGATGAGGGCCATATTATGACGAGGCTTGTGTGCTACGGTGCCACCGCCCCCTTTGAACTTAATTCTGAAAAGTGTGAGCATCGCTGAAGCCTCAGAAGCAGGGAAATGGCATGATCGGATTTGTGTTTTAGAAACATCAGCTTGGCAGAAGGGTGGAAGACATATTGGCAGGAAAACAGACTGGAAACAGGAGTCTAATCAGTAAACTGTGACAATAATCCAAATTATCAGAAATTTGGACCCAAAATGAAGCAGTGGCAATGATACAAAGATGTGGGAGACAAATGCCACGGGACTTGATGGCTAAGGAAAGGTGGGGTAGGAGGGGAAGAATGAGGAAGAGGGAAAAGGGCATGTCTTATCCCACTTCCAGATTTCTTGTTTGAGTGGCAGGGAGGATGATGCTGTCATTAACTGTGAAATAGGAAGAACTTAACTTGTCAGCACATAGATGCCACAGGAGGGGATGGAACCTTCCAAGGAGTAATTTGGGCAAGAAGAGGGCAGAGTGGGGTTTCCTTAGGAAACTAGCGTTAAGAGACAGGAAGGGGGCTGTGAAGGGAAGTGAAAAATAGAGTTGGTCAGAAAACCAGAAACAAAATACAGAAAAGAAAATGCAGAGAGGTAGGAATAAGTACAATGTGACACGGAAAGAGAAATTGTCAGAATAGCTTAGCTGGAGCAGAGTCGAGGTAAGGGATTTGTCATAGTTCCTCGTCGGGTGGAGTCCAGCTGAGAGAAGCACTTGGAAGCCCGGGTGAGTTTGTGTTTGAAATAGAAAGCGTTGTGGTGTTAGTGATTCAGTAGATTTTATTAGTGGCAGTGGTAATAATGTCTTTCTCTTGTGCTTTATATTATTTTTGAAGTTCTTTCACATTCATTAATGTTCTCATTTGGTACTCATCATCTTTCTGAGGGAGATAGGGCAGGGCTAATTATCCTTACTTTACAGATAAGGAAACGAACTCCCGAAAAGGCTGAGTGGTTCGACCTCACTTACACAGCAATTAAAGGCAAATAGAGGACTAGAATTCTGATTTCCTGTTTCCTCATCCAGGACTCTTGCTAATTTGCAATCCTGCCCAACCTCCGGCCTTGGAAACTCAGCAGAATGCATGTGACTATCCTCTTCCCCAAGGAGGGCCACCTCCACTATGCCATCCTCCTGAGTCTTCTGTAGTGGCCAGAATTATGTGACGCCATATCCCTTACTTGGCATCCAAAGAGAAACCCAGCAGAACCTCCAGCCTAATTCTGCATCCCGCACGGCTGCACTGGATGCCCTCCAGAAGGCTTGGGTGCGCAGCCACTGCTGCGGGTTTTCACGTCCTGCCTAATGAATGGCAAACAGCCACACTAACTAGACGTGTGGAGAGCAGGTCTGTTTTAGAGCTCACTTTAGGCAGGTTCACAGTTCTGCCTAGTGCAATTAACAAGGTGAAAACAAAGCTCAGTTCTTCAACACAATCCTGCGAGGGCCAGTTATCACAGCCCTGCCCTGTGGCCACACTCTCAAGCCAATCTCTGTGCACTCAAATGCAACCTATGCAACTTTGGTCAGGAAGGTTGATAGGTGAGGAGCTAAGGGAAGGTTGTTACATGCATGAAAACCCATTCCTGCCACTTGTTTAAAGGATCAGAACTTTTGGAAGGAATCCAGAGCTCTCTAAAGTCAAGAGCTTAAATCTGGAGCTAAAAGTCTTGACTGTGCCTTCTGTATGTGGAAACCACAATGAAGTAGCTCAAAATCTGGATGACAGCACTCCAAAGTTCCAGTTTCTTCTGTGTGTGGTTCAGGGGCTAATAAATCTGGAGATTCAAATGGATTCCATTCCTGAATCTACAATTAAACCTTTTAATGGCTTACAACTACATGCACCAAGTCTAAGGCAATTTCAAACAGTAACCAATAAAATACAACCAAAGCTTTAGCCACAAAATAAATGAAAAATACACAAATACACACAAAAAAAATGCTAGCTAGAAATGAAAGCTATCTTAACCTATGTCCTGGCTAACCAGCCTCAGTCAGATAAGGAAAAGGTAGAATCTTCAGACTATGTCCACTGGACAAGGTGAGTGCAGGTCCATTTGAGATACAAGAGCAAGCAACAGAATGAAATTCAAAGCAACAGGTGCGGCCTAAGTGCAAGAAAGTTTGGTGAAAGATTTGGTAGGAAAGTGAGGCTTAAGCAGGTGCCTTAGGAGTCAGTTGGGACAGTTGGGACTGACTTCTTCCTTCTTCTCGATAGTCAGGGTTGCCTACTAGTCTATATCTATCTATCTATAGATCGATCGATCTATCTACCCATCATCTATCTATCTGTATCTATTATATGCCTAATATACATCTCTGACAGCTGAGGTTCCACTGGCTTCCTGAACCAAACTCAGCAAGCAAAACAGCATTTTAGCACCATCAAGGCTTCTTCCAGGATGGTCAGAAATTAATCTTATAGTCATAGATTCACTACGATAAAAAATAAGCTTGCTTAAGGGTAAAACCTGAGCAGAAAATTACTAGCTAATTCGCAGCATTCACCAATCACTGCTGGGTTGATAAAGTCTATATAACTGGGTTTCCAATTCAGTTTCCTGTTTGAGTCCAGCTTCCTGTAGATCAGAGGGTTGCAAAATACAGCCCCCGGGACCAAATCCTTTTCTCAACCTACTTTTGTAAATAAAGTTTTATCGGAACCCAACCATACTCATTTGCTTAGTATTGTTTGTTGCTGCTTGAGCTATGGTGATAAAGTTGAATAGTTGTGACAAAGATCATATGCCTGGCAAAATCTGAAATACTAACTACATGGCCCTCTGCAGAAAGTGTTTGCCAGCCCTTGCCACAATGACTAAAACTCAGCCCTAATCCTAGAACACAGAGCCAATGCCCTAACACAGTGTGAATTGTTGTTCTACGTACTCCTCCCAGAGGCTGGTTCCACTCCCTATACCGCCAGCCACTCTCTAGGTGACAGCACTAAACGGATAGATTGCTAGGCTCAGATCCTTGATTTTGGCCATTTTGGAGAGCAAGCCTGGCCCAAATCAAGCTAGAATACACCACAAGGCGCAAAACGGGTCCTTCCATATCTACAGTCCACCCAAGTTCTCTGCACTTCAGGAGGCTAAGCTTTAAGGACCACATCAGTGAACTCTTAGCTTTTTGTCTTTCAGTTAAGCTCAGTCCAGGAGAAGCACCTACAGGAGATCAAAGCAAGGGATGAAGATGAAAGTAGGGGATTTATTTTCCTGCTCTTTCCAGCAGCCCTGGCAGACTTCTGTGTCCTTTGACCAAAGGTCCCAGGTCCTGTTAAGCAGAGGTCTCCGCAGGTCTCTCCGCCTTCAGCTTCTCATCCTTATTCCCCCACACACTCCCCCTCTGGCTTAGAGTTGGCAATGGCTTCCCCTATCACTAGCTCCATAAACTGCTTTATCCCTTGTCATTTCCTCACATATGCCCTTTAATAGCCCCTTTATCAAAATATTCATAAATTCTCTAATGTAGGGTGTCATATATATTTTTTTAGAATCCTAATGAACATAGTAATTAGCATCAGGATTCTAGGAAACAGACTCAAAATATGGTATTTGTGGATTCTTACATTTGGGGGTTGCATACATAACTGAAGAGCACATAGATAACCTCCAGTTGGGGGCAGCTTGGACTTGAGTAATCCACAAAATTGGTGGCAACAAAATTACTCAAATTATGCCAGTGGTGGCATGGGGTGAAAATGCAGGTAGAGGGCAAGGCTTTGGGACACCAAGTAGGCTATGGCATTTAGTTGCAATGGTGGTCATGCAGATTATGGAGTCACTTAGCTTCCTCTTATGGCTGTAGAGAGTAAAAAGAATGAATACAGAAAACAAGGAATTGAATGCTATACAATTGAGAATATAGTGAAGAAAATCATAAAGCCTGGTAGCATCACGGAAGGATTCCTTAGTCTTCTGTATGTAGTCACGGAGCAGCTATTACTGATACTCCAGGGCCTGATCATTAGGAGAGCAGAATAGCATTCCAGTTTGGAGCTGAACTCTACCACATCTCTTGTGCACTGGTTAGGGAAAAAAACAGGACCCTGAGACAGATCCTAAATCTGCTTGAAGCATTTTATTGGCAAAGGAGACCCCTCCCCACCATGGAGGAGCTAGACTTACCCTGCCAAGACTGAAGTTGGCATAGTGCCTCACCAACTGATGCCAATTGTCCTGAAGGTCCCAACACAACATCTCCTATTACCTCTAGGTCCATATTTGAGAGTTAAATTCAACAGAGTCCACACTGAGAAGTACATGGCCTTCTCTGGAAGAAGATAGACCATATAGATTTATAGAACCATCCCATTCTGTATCACCATAAGCCTGAAGTTTATGTTGTACAAGTGAATCCTAAGTTCAATAAACGGAAGACAAATTAAGGTCATGATTAGCCGAAATTCATTGATATGCATTTATTCACCTAATGTTGGCTCAAATGCATGGAATTGGCATTAATTAACAGCTGGGTGGCCTACAGTTAATGAGATCAAAATGCCAGAAATTTTCTGGTATGCTGTAGAGGAAAATGACTGTATTAATTATGTTTTTTTTAAATTTTCTATATCTTATTGATGCTTTGACATCTTAAAGCCTTGCAGACTCAGGGAGGGGTTGCTAGTTAATTCCTAGCAAATAATTTGCCTGGGAGCACATCTTTCATATGCAAACCAACAAATACAGAACCCATACTCCCAACTACTTCCTTTATCAAACTCACACACCCAGTGAATATTTCCCCTGCCCTAAATCACCACAGGGCTAGGCACCTGAGAAGAATGGCCACCCCTACTGCCCAGTACCCCTTGAAATTAATCAAACTATCCATTCCTGTATGTAATCAGCACACCGGGCCTGCCTTGCCCATTCCTTCAGATGAAATCCACAACAAAGGCTTGGGTGGACCCGTGTTTTCCCTTCTTTCCTTATCCTTCAGGATGACCCAGTTGCTTCTCCACGTGACTCTGCATGGCATGGCATGCCTCCTTCTTTTGGGAACTTCGAGTAATAAGCTCTTTTTTTCAAGACAGTTGTTTCCACATCTGTCATCTTACCATACCCGATTAAAACAAAATCCTGGGGTACATTTTAGAACAAAGACTCAAGTCTTAGGGAAAGGGGAGCAATGGAATGAATCAATTTTGTGTTTATTCATTCACAAACTGTATTTCACTGAAGGATTCAGAAAAAATTTCTTTCCTACTATCAAAAATATTAGTATGGGGGCGGGTACTAGTTTTCCTGAAGAGCTCTCTGTAGCCGTCCTCTATGGTTTGGAGATGATAGTGGAGATGGCTACATTAGATGGCTCCTGACTTCAATGGGGATAATGGGGTGCCAGAATGGTAGACCAGGGTGTGGCACTTAGCTCTCAGAGTAAAGGTGGGTTGCAAGTACCACAATCAGACATGCAAGAGTGGTGATCAGAGTGTTTTGACTCATAGGCATCTGTGGCAATGGTTAATTAATCACAAGTCTCTTAGAAATAAAATAGATATGCAGCCCACTAAGAAACAACTTAATGGTCTGGTGGACAAAAACATAATTTAAATATTAGTAGTGAGGATTCACAGCCTTTAACACAATTTCCAGATTTAATTCAGTTCATATACCTGGGTCCATTCAACTAAGGGGAAGATGGATACTTTAACCACGAGGTAACTCTAATTACAAGTATGTTTTTGAATGTGGAATTTTTGGTAAATAAATCAATATAGTCCAAGAAATTTGGTATGCAACATTTAACTTAACAAATGATTTCCTCCCATTCCTATCAGTTTAAAAAATATCAGAAACAATTTTTTCTTTACATAGCAGGGACAACAGTGTGTGTTTCCTATCTTGCCTATAACACTTTTTCTATTTCCCATGATGTAGGTTGAAAGGAATTTTATTATCTTAGTAATTCACAGAACTTCAAGGGGGCCAATCATATCAGTGGCACACAGAACATAACATGATAATCTGAATGTATATTTATTGACCTGGAAAGAATTTCTCAATATATCTAATGGAAAAGTATATTATAAAATAGTTTCTATATTGTGATAGTGTTCTGTCATAAAATGTTTGTTTTGTTAAGTCTAGAAAGACATGTATACTGAAATGTTAATAAAGGTCATCTTTGGGTAGATTATGGGTGATTTTCCTTTATCCCTTACATTTTTTATGTTTTATCAAAATTTTATGTAACTATTAATATACTTGACATTTATAATAATAAAAAAATAAAATTAATTCCAATATAGAAAAACAAAAGAGCAGTTTTCCAGAATTTGAGTTAGACATCTGAGAAAGTCTTGCATCAAAGCGGAGCATGCTGGACCTCTGGAAAATTTTGCCAAGCTTTATATAATCATCCTAATAAAAGGTCGAGACCAATAGCTAGGGCTGGACAAACTAGCAGGCAATGACTAAGTAGATCCACCTGGGACACTTGGAGGCATGCAGGAGCAGGAGGGGAGAAGGCGTTGTAAATCCGCCCTTCAGAACTCCTAAGGTGTATGCGCAGACCGTGCACCAGCAAGGGGAAGAGAACCATGAGGAACTGGAAACTCTGAATGAAAATAAGGAAAAAAGTAGATGGGCCTCTCTAATTTAATGACTCTTAGCTCCCAAGGCAATGAAATATAAAGTTATTTCAACCTGGATACATGCCTCATTAAGATTAATTCAATTTTACTATGTGCCAGGCACCGTACTGGACACTGGATATAAAAAAGTGAACGAGATAGAAAAATAGAACTAGTTCCCGCCTCCATAGAGCTCATAATCTAGTGGAGGATAGCCAGGACAAACAACAACTGCAGTGTGCTCTAAATGACACGAAGGGGACAGTGAGGTGGCTGTGGAAGGCATGAACAGGCAAGATTGTATTGGGTGACTAGGAGGGAAGGGTTACAGAGAGAGAAAATATTTAGTCTGAGCTCTGAAGAATGAATAGGAATAACTAGTTGAAAAAAGGGAGGGTACAGAAGATGATGTTTGGACAAAACAGAAGGTGAGTCCTCCTCTAAGCAGAAGAAATTTCTAGTTACCTAATCAAAGTCTTATTCCGGTGTATGCATTTTCCCTGTAAGTACTTATGCTTGCATATTTTTAGGGATAGTGAATTGCTTCCTCTCAGGATAATCGATTCCATTTTGAACAGCTCTAATTGTTTGAAAGTACTTCTTTAAATAGAATTCCACATTGCTTCTGTAAATGCTATCCATCGATCTACTTCTGTACTTCAAAGCTGTACAGAATGAGTCAGATCTCTCTTCCACATAATATTCCTCCCAGTGATTTCACCATCAGATCAGATCCTCTGCTCGTTACTCCCCTCCAGCAGTTCTCCTTTTCTCTTTCTTCTTCGTGATGTAATTCCAAATCCCTTCAACGTGCTAGTCATTCTTCCCTAGACATGCTATAAGATGCTGAGGTCCTTTGTAAATATTTAAAAAAACAACAATAATAATTCAGCAAACACTTATTAACCATCTACTACAGGACAGGCAATTTTCTAGGCTCAGGTAAAAAACATGCTAAATCAAATGGATAGAGGCTCTGACCTTGTGGAACTTATATGCTACTGGGGAAAAGAGAGAATAGATAGATACTTGATAGATAGATGGAGATAGATAGATAGATAGATAGATAGACAGATAACAAACTCAGGTGCAGACACAGAGAGAGACTTTAGAATAGATTCCCCAAAGCAAAATTCTTGGGTCAAAAGTAAGCAAGTCCCATTCCAGCTTAAAAAAAAAACGGTAGGCAAGTTTCAGGGCTTTTGATACATCTTGTCAATGTGCCTTCTAGAATTTTCTTTCAGTTTCTTTCCCCACCAGCAATGTATGTGATTTATAATTTTTTACTACCATAACCTCCTAACAATCATTTAAAAATATTTTCAATTTTGGAGGTAAAAAATTACCTCATTTTTAATTTTCAGGTTTTATCACTAGTAAGTCTAAAGATAGTTGCATTTTGTGATTTGCTTATTTATGTCTTTAGCTCATTTATTCTGAAAGTGTTTTTCTTCAGGTCAAGTATCTGTAAATACTTTGTCATGTAATAAGAACATTAACCTTTTGTCTCTCTTATGTGTTAAAAATAGTTTACCATCTTTTCACAATTTTCTGATTGGCATCTTTTTGTCATAGAGGTGTTTTTAAGCTTTAGTTTCTTAGTAGCCAGATCTATCCATCATTTTCTTCACACTTTCTGGTTTTGGCTTTGATTATAGTTCTTGGAGAATTCTTCCCACTGTATCATATAAATCTCCATGTATAAACATTTCTGATCCTTCTATAAATTTTAAAACCTAATATTTGGTTTTCTATAATTTATTTTGTTAAACGGAGTAAGCTAGGGATCTTTACAGTTTTCTTTTAGAAAAAAAATCCAATCATCTCAATAACATTATATTCTCATTTATTTTAAAATTCTATTGATACTTCTATCATTCCGTTTGAACAGATCACACCTAAACCCAGACTTAAAAAAAATATTTAGGAAACCCAGATGCTTGAAGGGGTCTAAATGGATATTTAATAGGGTTACAAACCTTGATGATTAGGAGAATGAATATTCTGTGGCAGAATTCCAAAGTCATCCACAGGAGCCTGGAACGGTAAGTAGATTTGTACAGGGAGAGGAGGACTTGGCAAATCGGGGAGCTTTTGCTTCTTCTAACAGAGGCAGCCCCTGCTCAGATAAAACTATGGAGGAATGATTGCCCAGTATAGACCTTTTTAAATATATATTTCTTGTTAAATCTGAGTTTATATGTGACCCATTCAGATGGAATGGTAGAAGAATCACTAGAATTTAAAAATAAATGGGGATATAATATTAGTGCAAATGATTGGAGTTTTTAAAATATACATATGAAAAAAAAATGGCCACACTGGGCACTTATTCTTCTGTAGCTCTTCATAATTAGTAAGAATGACGAAAGTTCTGGCAAGAACAGCAACATTTGTAAATCTGGGGAAGGGCATCTTTGGTCCCAGGTAGGACAGTTTGCTCCCACAGAGAAGTTGATGACCAAAATTTAAGTGGCTTCTGAACAGAAAGGAAGGAAACTGTGGCTGCTGAAATGCTAGGCTGCTGAAAAAAATGCAGGTGTCCAGTTTGGTTCTATAGAGTAAACTGGAGAACAAGACTAGATAAGAATTTCCAGTGGGAGATTTTTCCTCTTATTTGTTTATGTGTTTTCCCCGTGGATGTGTACCCAGAGGTGGCTGTGATGTATTCTTTATCAATCTACACACAAAAGTAACACATTTAACCCAGGAGAACATTTCCAGGTTCCAGGGAGGCTCAGAGAGACATCAAAGAAAGTTAGATTGTGGCTTCCACAGTGATAATCAGCTATCAGCTGTGGGGATTGAGGAAATAAATGAGGGAGCAGTTGGAGAACCTGTCTCTATCTTCAGCATTGGCAGCCTGGAGATCTCGTGTGTTTGCTGAGCTAGTAAGAGTCATGTGAACCTGGCACTTACTCATACATACTCTCTTCGAGAATAAAATAAATGGCACCTCATATTATAGATACTTTAGCAAGATGCCTCCAAACAGCCCATTCCCATGAATTAGAAGCAAAAATAGCTAATTATACAGTTGATGGCCGGAAGGGGTTTGGGGAAAGAAACCCTTACTCAAAATCCCTCCCCTTGCCCTGCCAATGAATCAGGCATTATACCATTAAAAATGCATTACATAGGACTACCTGGTAAAAAGAGTGCGATGATGAATTTTATGTCTCCACTTAGAGGGAATTTTTAGATGAGATTAACATTTAAATCCATGGACTTTAGTAAGCAGATTGCCTTCCATAATGTGGGTGGGCCTCGTCCAATCAGTTGAAGGCTGGAATAGAACAAGGAAACAAGAGTGATTTCTCCAGCAGATCACCTTTGGCCTTCGTCTGTACCATTGGTTTTCCTGGGTCTTTGACTGAAGGTCTTCAGGTTGGAACTGCCTCATGGGCTGGCCCAGTCTCCAGGCTGCCAGCCCACACTGTAGATTGGGACTTTCCAGTTTCTGTGATTGTATGAGCCAATTATTTACAATAAATTTCTTTTCCACCATAAATATATATGTATATGTATGTGTATGTACACATACATCCTATTGATTTCATTATTTCATTTCGTTGAAAATCTCTGACTAATACAAAAGGCAAATTTTGTTGCAAAAAGAAAAAAAAAAATCATAATCCATTGCCAAATTAGTTATTCAGCTCCCTGCGCTCCGAAAAAAAAAAAAAAAGGTACATATGGTAAATAAGTTATACGAAGAAGGCAAAAAAAAAAAAACAAACAAAAATAAAATAAAATCTGTTCCTGCCCAGTGCAGATATGTGAGAATCTGAAGGGCATCAGAAAGTGATGGGCAAGTCAACAAAAAGGAAGACAACGGAGGAAAACAAAGACACCAAGGCAGACTGCCTTGTTTTATTTTTCCCAGAGCAAGGCCTGAAGGTGGTAAAGGAGAAGCCAAAATCCCACAGAGACAAGTACTGCTGGACGGTGTCAGGCCTGCGAGAAGAGTGAGGTGAGTCCCGGGCTAGAAAAGTCACAGATGTTTGGTCTATGCTACAGTGAGACCACTGGACAGAAAACAAGATTGCTACAGAAGCTGAGGAGAGTGCGAGATATTCGTGAAAACTTATTCTTATATATATATATATATATATATATATATATATATATATATAAAAGAAAAACAAAGTGAAGGAAAAAGCAATGTTAGGCTCTTTGGTAATCTGACATACACTGAAATTAGAGTAAAAAATGATTGTGTCATTTACTATTCGTGTGACCACAGGCAAATTACTTCTCTCATCCGTAAATGACAACAGGAAAATAATTCCTACACGAATAAACGCTGCAAATTAGATAAACTGTTCTAATACTGTAAGCTTTTAATAAACATCAGGTTCCTTTCTTCTGATCCTAATATTAAAACACAGCATTTTCCCTCTGAAAATACCTCTAACTTTGAACTTATTTTCTCCTAGCCTAAGAAAAAAAATCCATGTTGAACCTTTCGGCAATCAAACAACTGGCACATCAGGCCCTTGCTAGGGTGAGTACTTTGGTGTATTCCCAACCCTACTAACTCAAGGGGGCCAACTTAACTGTTTGGCAGAGATCAGTTTATGAACATAAATCTCCGTTATCCTTCTAGTCCCTAGGTTCGAAGGCCCGAGAAGGTTAATAGCACCTCCCCTTGCTGCTTTCCCACATCTGGTTAGGTGCTGTCCTACTGATGTTACCTCCACTATGTTGTCCCTATCCGTCCCCCTCCCTTTCGTTCCCGGTCTATTTCAGGCTCTCATTATGTCTCGTCTTGGGTATGAGACTTGGACTCCCAATAAACCTTTCTAGAGCACGGGTCAAATAATATCACTCTGCTGCTCAGTCTTCTCTGTAAAATGGAGAGAATATCAGCGCTTACCTCATGAGTTTTTGAGGGGGTGTGGGTATGGAGGGGTGTTTGTCATTTGTTTGTTTTGGTGAGGATTAATTGAAATAGTGCATATAAAAGGTCTTAAAACAGTGCCTAGTTAAAGTTCATGAACTCTTAACTCTAATATCTGTATCATCATCATCATTATTACAAAGCAAAGAGTAAAATATAATTATGTAGCCTGTTATTTAAGGGCATCCAAGGGCCAGTCTATCTCCCCTGTCTTCTCACCTGGAAAACAGAAGTCAGGGACCTGTCCCACACCCACCCCTGGGACCGGCATTTGATGGAGGTGTGGAGAGAAATTCCAGGTACCCTAGAAACTCCTGCAGAACAGTGTCAGGTGTCAGGTAGACCAGAAAAGAGGATGCAGAAGTGTCAAAATTACTGTGCTCAGGCAGAAGACATCCACCTATTTCTGAGTCCCACTTGTCAATCTGTAGCATCAAAGTGCTATTGATATTCCAGTGATGGATCTATAATTAGATCAGAAGAGAAAGTAGGGCAGCCTTCAGAGACCCTGAATTCTTTGATGCCATGACATTCTGCCTGTCTGTACAAGAAGTTTATAAAAGCAGGCACTACGCACATAACAAGCTCCACAGCCAAACTGCCTGGTTTCAAATCTGATTTCTGTAGTTCATTATTTGTGTGGCTTCGGACTATTGCTATTTTTATCCTCAGTGTGACTCAATCTCCTCATCTGTACAAAGTGGGCAATAATAGAAACCATCTCACAGAGTTTTTTGAAAAATAAACAGCTTGGTGTCCTTAGTATCCTCTGTAAAGAGGATAATGTACTACCTGACACATGGTCAGAACTCAAAAATATTAGGTATTACTGGGCGAATATTAAATACCTAGAAGGGATATGGCTGTATCCAAAGGCAAATATATTTAACATTTTGATGTATTCTGCTAAGTTGACCACTGTTCCTCCCCTCAAAAAAGATTGTACCAATTTATATCAACAAGGAATAAGCATATTATCCACGCACTTGTCAGTGCTAAATAATATCAATTCTTTTAATTTTTGTAAATCTGATAAGTAAAAATATAACTTACTATTTTAGTCATTCATTTAAATTAGGATATTTTTGTATATTTATCAGTTTTGAATATGTGAATTGACTGCTCAAAGTACTTATTTTTTTAAGCTACCAAAGTTCTTACTATTGGTTATGTTCTTATTTCCACTCCATGAAAGTGGACTCGGTATCTCCCTCTTCTTTTGTACTTTTCCGTCACTGCAGGCTGAGGAAAACAGTAAAAGGACATCAGAGCGTGCCTTCAGACTGTTCTCATGCTGATGGAACAAGAGAAGTCCTCTGGGCCAAACTCTAGTCAGCAACAGAGTGTGCATTTGCCAAACCTAATTTCTATGCATATGTCTCAAGAACCAAGCAAGGCAGTGGCTGGAACCAGCCAAGAATTCTAGGTCCTCCTCATCATTTCTTTTTCCAAAACACCAATCAACGTGTGGCATACGTGGCTGAGTGATACATACTGCAGAAATAAATTGAATTCACACATTTATTCATCCAGTTGTCCATTGATTGATCTTGCTAGCTGTATGCTGAAATAACAGCACAGTGTTTGGGACTATTCAAGAAATGAAGTAAATGTGTAAATACACCACCTGCTCTCAAGGGAGATAAGAACAACACAAAATGAAGTAATGAGAATATATTCACTTCTTTTTTAGTTTCTGACTTGGTCTCACTATTACCCTCCATGATGGTGGCCACTCTGGATCCCAGTACTTGCATCTAACTAAACTTTTAGTCATAAGGCCACCTCCTTTGTTAATGAGATTAAAGCCCTTATAAGAAGGGCTTAACGCAGCATTTGGCTGACTAACTCTTCCTCTCTGCTGCCATGTACGGACTCAGCCTTCATCCCTTTTGCCCTTCCACCTTCCGCAACGCTATGGTCGGTCAGAAGGCTCTCTTCAGTTGCTGGCACCTTGATCTTGACTTCCCTGCCTCCAGAACCGTGAGAAGTAAACTTCTATTCTTTATAAATAACCCAATCTGTTGCATTCTGTCATAGTAGCACAAAATAGATGAAGGCAGTGTCTCAAAAATATCTCAGATTATCATGTCCAAAATCAAATCATAGCCAGAGCCCACCCTGCCCCCACACTTGGTTGCCAGCCACCATCTCCTACCTCAGGGTCAGAACCAGCATCCTGTCAGCAGCACAAACAAAACAATGGCTGTCCTCTCTGATTCTCCTCTCCATCAGGCCCGCATCCACTCCACCATCAAATTCACCTTTGAAATAACATTCAAATACATTTCCCTGTCTCCCTCTCCACCGCCGTGACCCTGTGTTTCAACCCCCTCTCCTATCCCTTGGCTTCTCTTATTTTTATACCATCCTAATTTGTGTATCTGCACCCATCCAAGCCCTTTTCTAACGCGTCTTCCACAACAGAGTCAGAATTACCTTTGCAAAAGGCAAAAATCATTCATACCTGTGCCCAAAAATGTCTGAAGCTTCCCCCTGCTCTTAGGATGAAGAGAAAACTTCAAATGGACTTCAAGACTTTGTACGATCTGTCCCCCACACCTGTCCCTGGAACCACACCCTATGTAACAGTGCCTCACTTGGGGCACTCGGTCCATAGAGGCTTCCCTTAATCCATCCTCTTCCATACAACCCCTCCCTGCAAGTGCCCTCTGCAGTGCCCACCCCCCAATCCTCTCTGACAGGCTCTGTAGCTCTCTGCTTACACTTGTCACACTACACTTTTCATCTTGTACATGTGACTAGAAAAGGATCCAACTCCCTAAGTAAACTTCATTCACTCAGGGACGATATCTTTTTTATTCACCGTAGTATACTCAGTGACTAAATCCATAGTAGGTGCTCAGAAAATATTTCTAGAGAAACAAATGAATAAATAAATAATAAAAAGGAGATAATTCTAAAATGTGCTGCACCCTTTCTTATTATTTGTTATACTAGAATATGCTCGTATAAGTAGAGTCTGTCTTTCTCTTTGATGCTTTCCTTAGAAAATCTATAACATTTCTTGCACTATTTTTATTGTTTTTCAAAATTTTTTTTCCTATGTTAATTCATAAGTAGTATATGTTTTTGTTAAAAAGGAAAGGAATAAAGGTGAGCATAAGAAGTATAAAAGACAAAACACAGCTTTCAGATTACTAGTAGCATTTTGATATTTATTTTGTCTTTTTGTCTATGTGTTTTTAAGAAAAATGGAGATATGGTGGTCAGTTTTTGTAATCTGCTTCCTTTCTCTATTTAATCTTTCAGGAACATCTTTGCATGTCAATCAATAGTTTCTACATCACAGTCACCTCATTTAGTGACTACCACTACTTTTATTGTTTTACTTGGATATATCATAATTTGTTTTATGAAACGGGAATATTTTTTCCACTGACAGTCAAAGAATCTCTGCTAACAATCTTAGAAGTTAAATCTTTATTAATCTACTTAATGATTTTCTTGGAATAAATTCTCATATTTGGAAATGCTGGGTCAAATCTTGCACAAATTTTTAAAGCATTTTGCATACACTGCCAATTGACCTTCAGAAAGGTTGTACCAATTTATGACTCCACCAAGACAGCTGAGAATGCCTGCTTTCTCACCCCTTTGGCAACACTAGATAGCATCTGTTTTTTAAATCTTTGCCAATTTGACAGATAAATAAATATTGCCTTCATGTTTACTTTGCATTTTTTGTTAACTTTTGGCTAAACATTTTTTCATATGTTTATTATCCATGCAATTGCAATTCTTCTTTCGTGAGCTAAATTAACTCTGTTCTTCATGATGCAAAACTGTACTTAAGAATGTAGAATATTTTATGGTGAGGTCTTCGATAGTAAAGGTGATGTGTGTGAGGTGTGGTGTGTCTTTCTCCATATTCTCGATGGTTTGGCGTTGGCTTTCAGACTTGCTGTGTCTGCTAATTGTAGTATCTCTCTTAACTTGCTTCAGCTGTTAACTCTTCCTATGGTCTTTACATATCGTGAACAGTTGCATTGTACTTACCTTCTTCGTGTCTTCTGATCATCTGTGGGCCAAAAATATAAATTAAAAATTAGAAAAAAATAGAAAAATAATCAAACTTGTTAGAACTTTGTCAAACAAAATGTAAAATTAACTCTGAAATTAACTCTAGGCAACCATTTTGCTGCTCAGAGAACTTTGTTGCCTGCTTCTTGGTGTTGACTGTGCTAGGGATTCTCAAGCAACTTGCTCTGAATGACTAAGAAGCTACTATATTTGTACTTTATCTTTTCTTTCCAATGAGAACTATCTGATCTCTTAAGTGCCGCAAAACTCTCAGACGTTTTGTGAGTCAACAATTGTTGGGTAACAAGCCCCATTTAGAGCCAAGAAGTTCTGGGAATCCCCTGGATACCTTGTCCCGAAGAACCATCTGGCCAAACAGGGAAAATCAAAATAATTCCTCTCTGCCTTCATCATGGACCCAGATTAGCAAAGAAGAAGCAATTTCGTTCTCAGGAGGACTTTCCACTAAATTTAGTCACTGACTTTCAGACACCTTCACTGCATAAATAGGCTAAGACAGATTGTTCCGGGAGCTTCCAAAAAAGAAAGTCAGATAAACTGTAACAAATTTGAATACAAGCCAAAATAATTAATAGAAACTGTTTCATTGCTGTCTTGTTTCTCTTCCTAATTAATATTTATGCTCACACATTCCAGAGACATTGCTGTTTGCTTAAGAATACACTATTGCAATATTGTTGGCTACAGCTGTTTTTGCAATAAGAATTCATTGAGCAGCCTAAAATTGACTGATTAATACCCTGGTAATTAAATTCCCTAAATGGGAGGAGCTACTTCTCTCTTCCTAAAAAACAAACAAAATGAGTATAATAAGAACTATTGGTAGAGAAATATCATAGATCCTAAAATACCAAAAGGAGTTTTGGAGATGAGAAGGTATGTTAGATTTTTCTCTCCAAAGAGCTGTTACAGGGTGAAGAATCACCAGACTGAGGCCTTACATCTATGGGCAGGAGAGGCAGATGGTGCAGGTGGCTATGAAAAGTCAAAGCCTTTTGCAGGAGGCAACATTTGTGTGGGTAGTAAGTGCTGAATGTCTTTACAATGACTTTGTTGTGACAGCTCTACACTGATAAATTACAACAAGTGCAACCCCTAATCGGGAAGTTTCATTCATACCAATGAGTCATGTGAGCTTGTGCCTGTAGCAGGCCAGTTTTAATTCAGTGGCAAAGCATCCAGAAGAGTCAAGAGTGGCCCCTAGGGTACAGTACCCCTAATTACAGCACAGTTAAGTTGCATCTGAAGACTCAGCCATACACTTGGAAAATCCAGCTGTGGTCACAGGGAGGGTCCAAGAACCACCCCAGACCCTTCTCCAAACACATAACGTTCCCAACTTTCTGCTGGCAGGCTAGATTTGGCTGCAATGCTCAACCAAATTCCAGCATTTTTGTTATTTAGCATTTATATAAAACTTACTACCTTCCAAGTGCTCTGCAGTCATTGATTACTTATTAGTCAGCTTGTGATGGATGAGTGTGCAGTTCCTAAATTATACTCTGAACCAAATGAAGCAGTAAGTCTGTCTCTCCCCCTCCCCTTTTACTCCCTCTCCCTCTCTCCTCCTTTCTCATTCTCCCAGGTCCACCCAATCAATCCACTCAGGCTTTCAGTCCTCTGAGGAAACTCTCTATCCTGGCAATGGCGGGGCTGACAGAACCCCTGACCACATCCACCAGCAGAACCACCTCTCGTCAGCTGCTCCTTGATGCTACACAGTACAGTCCCTTTTCATCACCAGGTCTGTCAGTCACATTAAATTGGTAAATCATTTCTCTCGTCAGATGTTTCAGCTCGGCCTCCCCTGCCCTCCCAGACTCTGATAGTTGGGAACGAATAGTGCTCTAACCGCTTATTTATTAATAAAACATTTGCCTTCCCTAATGCAAGCAGTAAGTAATTTGAAGTGACATTACTGTTATGTTCACAGTTATTTCTCAGTACCACTGAGAAATGCATATATTTATCTGTTTTGGGAAGCCCAAATTTACACCTTCAGTTTTTTGTTAAAGGCACACATCTCCCCTTTGCAGTTTGCCTGCCTTTCTCAGCTGCCTGCTTTGTTCTGGGTAATGTCTGCAGATACCTGTCACTGGGAGGCTTAAGGTAAGCCAAAGAGAAACATTGGGCATTTTGATATCCTGCCAAAAGCACTGTGCAATCTTTCACTCCCTGTTCAAATCAGATCTCTTAACCACATAAAGATGCCAAATCCTAGTCAAGTTATTGTTTTGCTATGCACCCTGGATGATCCTTGATCTAATTTCACTCTTTGTCTAAAAATTAGTTTAGTACTGACTGCAGTTGCTTGCAGCAGTATCAAGGGAGCCTACTGGCTCCAAACCCATCGGCAAGTCTCAGCGTTGAGGCTGGCTTTAGCAATGTGACATGTAGCTCTTCTTTGTCCAATCGTCTCTTCCAGGTTTTCTCCCCACTCCCAACCCATCTAGGCCTAATACAAGAAACAATTTTTTTTCTAAATTTTCAAGCTTCAATTTTTCCTGTCTTTTGCTAGCTAACAAGAATTTAATTCAAAGAAGTATTCCTGCAGTATTCCCACTGACTCCAATTAATTTGCATTTATAAGGATCTTATTTTCTGGCATCCTGACTAATTGCTTATACCCAATTTCCACTTGAAGCAGGCCAAAAAAAAAAAAATTAACTTATCATAAGGAAAACCTCATCAATGTTTTCTGTTTGAATTTTTTAGCATACTTGAAGCTTCTGAATGCTCTTTTCCCGGAAGGATTCCAGACCAAAGGGATCACCCTTAAAGCAGAGATCAGTTGCATCCATAATACTCCCGAAAGCACATGCATTAGTAATGCTGTCAACTAATTAGCCAGGGCTGTACAGCAAGAGCACTTCTTGTTGCTTCAACTGCACACCGAATAAGCAACTCTGCTCCTCTGAGAAAACTGATTAACCTTTATCTCCCAATTTAAGAGTCTAGAATGATGTTACAAACAATTACCCCTCGAATCAATCATAATTAGGCCATTTGTGTGGTAGCGAAACAACACCTCCAAATTCTGGTATTTTAGATATTTATTAGTTTGCTCAAAAATATTTATTGACTATTCACCATTTGTTAGGAATGGATTAGATGCTGGAATTGTAACAAAATTGATGAAGCAAGGCAAGTAAGTGGTCTAGAGCAATAGGTTTATAGAAGGAGTATCAGAAGGAGGAGTGGTAAGCAAAATAATGCCCTTCCCCAATAGTTATGGCCTAATCTCAGGACTAGGACATATGAGCATCCTAATAAATATATTATTTTACATGGCAAAAGGGACTTTGCAAATGTGATTAAATTAACAGCCTTGAGATGTGGAGATCATCCTGGATCCAGTTTACTTACACGAGTCCTTAAAAACTAAGAACCAGTCTCAACTGCAGTTAGAAAGAGATGTGCTGGTGGAAGCTGGGCCAGAGCAACGCTGTGTTGCTGGCTTTGAAGATGGAGAAAGGGGCTACAAGTGAAGGGATGCAGGTGGCCTCTAGACACTGGGTAAGGCTCTTGCCTTTTCTTAAACCCATTCTCCTATGGGACATCCAGAAAGGAATAAAGCTCTGTGGACACCTTGATTTTAGCCTGCCATGTTGAATTTCTGACCTATGGAACTATAAGATAATCAATTTTGTGAAGTCACTAGATCTGTGGTAATCTGTTTATGGCAGCAATAGAAACTAATACAGAGTTTACCTGGGCTCAAGTACAGCTGTGCACCTGTGCAATTTGAGCATGTTGCTTAATCTTTTCAGTCCTTCAGTTTCTTTATTTATAAATTTGAGATAATAATATCTAGTTTACAGGTTTATGATGAGGAAAACAGTAATACGGAACACCATGCCAGAAGACAATGGATATTCAGCGAATGGTTGCCGAACATACTGCTGACATACAACTCTGAAAGTCATCTCTACTAAGTCAACACAGGGTTTAATGTAATGTCCTCCTGAGTAGACTAAGAACTCCACCAAGTCTAAGTGAGCAGCAGAGATATGAAGGTACTAGAGAGATGGGAGAAGAGAACCCTCCTTCCCATGAGTCCAAAACAGATTATGCTTCAGCATCCTGCCTGATTAAATCCTGTAATAGCTTACTTCATTCTACCAAAGGTCCTAGGGTGTTCTGTTGTTCTTCAGAGCTTGCCGTCCACCTTTATCTGCATCCCTGAGCATCCACCATAGATAAAACATACATCAAGCTACAGTGTGTTGCTGGTTTCTCTACATTCACATCAATTCTCACCAACAGTGGAGATGCAACTGAGGCAGCATCATAGAGAATCTCACAGTAGAGAAAAAGCTGTGGATTTCTCAATGACCCTTCCAAAGTTGTCCAATCCTCTCACATAGTAAGAGCAAAGATCTAGTGACATCAAAGGCTAATTATGCTCAGATACTGCAGGTTTCCAATTAACCAGAGAGCTTTTGGGTTGGCAGAAATCTTAGAGGTCACTGGGCTCAACTTCCCAGGATAAGTGGGGAGGTTCACCGTTGTCATGAAAGACTGGTGAATTTCTGAAAGGTGCAAGGCAGTGGTAAAATTTAGCATGGCTTTCCCTATGGGCAATTTAAAGATTAATAGTTTAAACCTCATAAACTTCACAACTTTTAGGTGCCTGTGAAAGTCAAATTTTACTAGAATTGCTCTGAATGGCATGTACTACTTATAAGGGATACGAAGCAGAACTTTGAAACAAAAGATGGATTAGAGATAATGCAGAAAAGATTCCTGAATGTGTAAGAGGGGGATCAGACAAGATGATATCTAAGATAACTTCCAAAGCTAAACTTTGATGTTACCCTAAGTACATCGTCAGCCTTTTGAGATTCAGCACCTAGAAAGAGCCAATACAAATAAGACATTGAACCTAGTGAGATGTTTTCATAAGGAACAATATAAAAATTCAAGTAGTCCTTGTAATTCTCTGCTGGTTTAATATTAAATTCTAGATGTAAAAATGAGACTAGTGTCCTGGTACTTTAGTGCATATAAGAGTTCTAACAAAAATGTTTATTTCAAGCTCCATTGGAAAGAGTGGGGAATAATCAATATTGGCCAAAGTTGTATATACTTGCTGGAGAAAAACCACCACAGAGGCTAGAAATAGACTCTTTAAGGAAGAAGGAACAAATTTTGCTTTTATAAGTGGCATTAATTATGCAGCTCAAATGCTTCCAGTGTGTACACTCTCTTTAGCTCAAATAACTTTACAAACTGTCTTCTATGACCTTCACAAAAGAACCACTCCGAATCTCCTCTCCCAGCAGTGCCCATGTTTGCAGCACAGAAATAAAAGTCTTGTCATTCTATTGCTTTATTCTCTTCTCCCCACTCCAAACTTTTATTCAAAAAGATTCCCAGTCTGAAAAATCATTTCTTTTTCCTAGTGGCAAGGTATTAAAAATCTTTATGACCTTGCTTAAAATACTTCCAAGATTAATATCAACCTACGTATAACTGAATTATTTGAGTTCTTAATTCTCTCTACAGATGCTAAAATGTTAATGCAAAGCAGCCTATTATTGAATGTTATTTATTCAATGTGTAACTCAAGTTCCAAAAACTAAGAGCTTCCACTGCCTTTGTTGCTAATAATTAGCCTCTTGAATATGTCCACAGGTTTGTCTGAAGCGATTTCCAGGGCACCATCTCAAGCACAATTTCCCTGTGTTCTTTTGATCCAGCTCCTCTCCTCCTCTTGCCAGGCTGCCACTGACTGCCTCTGCTGCCAGTAATTGGTGAGGCTCATTCTTTGATGCACACAGCTGCCCTTGCTGGTTGCCATAGCTGCGGCCACCAACTCTAGCCTCAGGAGAGATGATAGAGCTGTTCCTTTTTTCACCTTGTTCCAAGTGTAGAACATGCCCTTCCCCTTAATCTCTCACAGAATAGGAAGGACCATCCTATAACTCTTAAGAAGGTT
This sequence comes from Lepilemur ruficaudatus, assembly GCA_963574885.1. NCBI lineage: Eukaryota > Metazoa > Chordata > Mammalia > Primates > Lepilemuridae > Lepilemur > Lepilemur ruficaudatus. Next base: position 104,416 of record CAUYRT010038451.1, read on the forward strand.
AATGGATGGTCCAGGGCTAATGAAGGGAAGCAAGACAGAGAATGATTTAGTGCAAACTGCATATGCCCAGGAAACTCCTGGTATTCCTTAAAAAGCCATCCCCTCCCCACCCTGGCTGCCTCCCTGTAGCCAAGTGCAGGTCCCCATCATCATTGAAAGAAAGGTTCAGGGCATCTCTTCGGCTCAGGATCCAGACCAAATTTTCTCTCAGTCCCAGGGAAAGGAAAAAGTTTTCCTTTATTTCATCACAAAGCCTGTCTCCTAGGTCATCATGTCTAGTGTTAAAATTCATTTCCACTCAGAATGGTTAACCATGAACAAAGTTTGGTCCTTTGGGACCCCAAAGACAGCCAAGCAATAACCTCAAATCTGTATATTTACTAAAGTATTTGTTGTTGTGCTTTAAATAATAAAGGCTAATTGAGGAGTGGGGGTAGTTTTGTCTCAATATCAATCCACTTATTTCCATCTCCCCTCATTACTGATTCAAAGGCTTTGAACCTCTACTGTCATGTGTATCACACAAGGTCATCTTGGTACATGGGTAAGACCCAGGTATGACATGAGTAACCCCAATTTTCTTACCAAACTGAGCACAGGAATTATGTTGAGCACCGTGATTCTGCCAATGAAAGTATTCTTTGCGATAATATTAAAAGAAATACCAAATGGTTTGATTCTATCTGTACAATTTCAATCACATGTATATTTTCATGCCAAAACTTTAAAATAAATTGACATTCAAAAATTCTATGGAATATGAGACAAATGCCAAAGTAGAAGGTCAATTTTTTTGGTCATAAGACTGAATAAGTTGGCTTCTTAAAATCTAGCTGATTTTTTAAAGTCATTATTCAGCAGCATATATCAAAGCCAGAATGGAAAAGTGGGAAGTTAATATATGATGAAAGCCAAGAATGAACATTTTTACATAAGCTATCTCATTTAATCATGACAAACACCTGAAAGGTAGGTGCTGTTGTTTCCATTTAATGAGTTTTAAAAATGAGATTCATAAAGAATATGCAACTTGAGCAATGTCATGCAGGTAGTAAGTGGAAAGGTTGAGATTTCTATTCAGTTCTCACTGGCTGTAGAGCCTGTGGTCTATATTTAAAAATGGCCTAACAAAACCACGTAAGACTTTAAATGAGATCTATTGCAGAAGGTAACTAATTTAAACTTACAAACAAATCTTTTTTTTTTTCCTTTGAAAAACATCCATTGCCAGGTCAGTCACAAATATCATATGCTCCCATGTGACTTGGTCAGTATGGGACAGTCCACTGGCCTCAGCTGCTTATGAGAAGACAGTCTACAGGGCCATGAGCACTCTCTCTCAAAGAGCAGATTAATTAATGGCAAACTAAACATTAAAAAGTTGTTTGATAAATCAACTCTGGTTAAAATAGAACCCATTACTTCCAGGTTTCCTGACAGTTAAGTGACTAGAATTTGTAAAGAATTACAAATACCTTACACTTGCTAAGAGCTCCTACTTTAGCTCATAAATCTTCTAAAGTCTCTACTGGCAAGGAATATTTATTATCTGAATTTTACAAGTGAGGAATGTGGGGTTCAGAGAGGTTACACAGCTTGCAAGCAAGGAAGCCAAGAATCAAATCCAGGTTTCTCTGATTCCATATTCAGTGAACTTTCAGTTCAGTACCTTACAGAATCAGAAATTTCAAGCACCACTTAAAATTGGGTATAGCCAAGAACAGGAGCTGTATAAACGTGTGTCTGAGAGAAAAATTTACTCAGGCAGCTGAATGACTAGTGAGTGGTGCGGTGCTGAGTCAGTGTTCTGTGAATAGATGTTTCCTGGAGCATTTCAGGACAGGAGGGTTTGCTGGCTTGTCAGTTGATTGACCCTGGGGTCATTTATCTTCTAGGAACAGGAGGAGGAAATACCAATCTGGGTAGCATGCTAAGAAACCAGAAGTAAAAGGAATTATATTAAAAATGGGGTGGGGAGAACCCCATAGGCCATAACAAGGAAAACTAGTAACGTACAACTTTTGTTTACTAATAACCCTTTTACATAAAGACTTATGAGCAAATATACAATATATTATAATATGCAGCAATACATACTAAATTCTAAAAGAGCAAAATTTCCTCTAAATTTACAAAAGAAACAGACCAACAACAACCAATAGACATACTGTGCTCGCCTTGAAAATCAACTGCATAGTCAAGAACTATTTCAGTTAACATTTCAACATAAATGGACATTTTTCTTTTTTCAGGCATTGTTCTTCTAGATCTGACTGAGAGACTTAAATAGATGGATCCTTCAAATAACCTGTCAGAGGGAAGAACATTTAAAGTTGATTTAAAAACTGATTTAGATGGTTTAAAATTTCTTTAGTTACCTCTTTAATCTAGTAAAAAAGGTAGAATAGAGTATGTAAGGGAAAGAGAAATAAAGCAAATTCTATACCAGCATATATTGAATGATTCTTTTAAATACAGATCAAAAGCGATGAGAAAGGGTAAGATTTAAATAGTCCATATAGGTTGGCAGTTTTTAAAGTTTAGAACAACATTTCTCTTTTCCCTTTTATTTCTTTCCTTAAACATTTACAATGCACAAAATAAAATAAATTTTCCTGTGATAGATGAAAACATTTACGATCCTTTTCCTGGCTTGATCCTGGAGTGTGTACGTGAAAATCTTCTCTGTCACAGAGTGAAGATGATTGTGTAATCTGGAAATAAAAGAGAACGGATCTGAATTTAAAAATCAAATCATATCAACTACACAAAAATCATTTAGTTTGTCACAAATATTTTTGAGCACCAACTATGTGCTCTGGACCCACCTCTTTGAGCAGTAAATCCTATACCCTGTAACTCAAGGCTCACATGTAACAAAGTGGCACTTGAAACAAATTTTTAATAATACTTATGTATATTCCTAGCATCGAAGGTAGTCTTTTTTAAAGAATTCATTCTTCCTTTGATAATGGATTAACTGGTCCAAAACTTACCTTCCTGCCATAAACAAACTAAAACTGCACAAAATATATGATGCTACTGTCTTTGGCATCAGTTAATGGACAAAACAGCCCTGCAGTTCCTGGCAAACAGAAGAGATAAGCCCCATGATCACCTCTGCTGTTTGCCTGAATAGGTACAATTTTCCAACCATAATGCAGAGAAATAGACCCCAAATTAGCCAGTGGTTCTACTGAGCTAAGGAGTCAGAGATAGGCATTCAGGTTTCCTGAAGCACATGGAAGTTGCAGCACAGATTACCTGAGAGAAGAAAGTTTTATATTGGGAGGCAATACAATGAGATCAATGAGAGAAAGGGGGCAATGCTACTGATCATTCACTAAGGCCTACGCTGCCCATACACAAGGTGAGACTCTGTAAGGCTTATCAGAAAGTGTCTGCTATAAGGTGGATAGTGGTATGGAGATGTTTTAGGAAACATTGAAATACTAGCCTAGTCAGAGTGGAAAGGCATTGTTAATAGCCTGAATATGCAGCTGAAACATCAGAATGGCCAGACTTCAGGAGTAAAAATTATGTCTGAGGATAAATCTACTCTAGACCTGCCCTTACAAACTAACCAGAACTTCAATAGGATAAAGTAGACCTTCCAGTAGTCAATTTCCTGTCAGAACAAAACTTAAAACCCTTTCAAGGAAGACAATATAGCCCAATTTCTATTATGATATATGATATATTTCCATAATGTCCAGCATAAATTTAAAAAAAAAAAAACTTCTACTTGGGATAGGAATTATGTAAATGGGGCAAGAAAATTTGATCCATAACCAAAAAAAAATATTGAAGTAAAAAGACCCCAAAATACCCCAAATGTTAGAATTAACAGACAATGACTTTAAAGCAACAATTATATAGGATGAAGGATTTAAACAAAAATATGGCCTTCGTAAATGACGTGATGGAGACTCTCATCTGAGAAATGGAAACTATTTCTTAAAAAACCAAACAGACATACTAACTCTGAAAATCATTGTTAGGTCTGAATGTGTCCCCCCCAAATTCATATGTTGATATATGATCCCCAATGCAATGGTATTAAGAAGTGGAGCCTTGGGGAGGTTGGAGCTGTCATGAATAGGATTAGTGCACTTATGAGAGAGGCATGATGGAACCTGTCTGCCCCTTGTCTCATGTGAGGACATTGTTAGCAGGCACATTATGAGGAACAGGCCTGCACCAGACACCAAATCTGCTGGCATCTTGATCTTGGACTTCCCAGCCTCTAGACTGTGAGCAATGAATTTCTGTTGTTTAAAAATTACCCATTTTAAGGTATTTTGTTATATCAGCCTGAATGGACTAAAGCAAGTACAATGTCTAAAATTTTCAAATCTTCACTGCTTAGCTTTAATAAAAGATTGGAAATAGTATAGAAAGGATCAATAAACTTAAAGATAGATCCACAGAAACTAACCACTCTGACTAAAAAACAAAGAAACAGGATAAAAAAAACATAGACTGTCATTGACCTGTGGGAAAAAATTAAAAAATTTAATAAATATGTAATTAGAGTCACATAACAAGAGGAAAGAAAAAATGAGAAGAAAAAGTATTTAAAAGAGTCATGGTCAAATTTTTCCCAAGTGACAACTGACTCCTCATTAGAAATAACCAAGTTAAGAAGTTGAAGGAATGATATCTTTAAAGAACTGGAATAGTGGGGAAGGGAGGATAAATCAGAAGGTTTATTCACACAGAATTATATGTCCAGTGAAAATATCCTGCAAAAGTGAGAACAAAATAAAGACATTTTCAGATAAATAAAAGCTGAGAGAATATGTTACCAGCATATCTGTAGAATAAGAAATGCTAATTGAATTTCTTCAGGCTGAAAGAAAATGATACAAGATGGAAACAGACCTACAGAAAAAAGGGTGAACTAAGAAAAGAATAATTTGTGGTTAAATTAAAAAGATTAGCAATTTTCTTATTTTAATTTCTTTAAAAGCCAAGAGACTGAAAGAAAGATAACCTTATTGTAATATGTATCTATTATGCATGAAGAAATAAAATATATGAAAACAGTAGTACAACAAATAAGGTAAATGAAATTATACTATTGGAAGTTTTATACATTTGTGAAATATGATTTTTGAAGAGTGAAGTGTATAGTATTTCAATACCTACTATAATATTTAAATACTGTATGTAGTATTTAATATTCTAATAAGACTGTGATAATTTAAAATTCTATATTATAATCCTTAGAGAGACCAATTAAAAATGAATTTAAGAAGCTAGAAACAATCCTGCTGATAGGTGAATGGATAAACAAATTATGGTATATTCATATATTTCAATACAAGTTAGAAATGTAAAATAAATACATTTTTGATACACAAAACAACATAGATGAATTCCATGGACATTATTTTCATCCAAAGAAGGTAAAGAAATTCCATAAAGTCTATAGTAACAGAAATCAGATCTGTGTTTGCTTGGGGTGAAGGGAGTATTTCATCTCCAAAAGGGAACAAAAGGAATATTTTAAAATATTGATAGGAGTGATGATTTCATGGGTTTATAGAGAGGTCTTCAAAAAGTTCATGGAAAATTCACACTATGAGAAAACTATGCATGGATTTCAAAAATTTTTTGCATGAAAATAAACTCTTACTAACTTGTTATAACATATATGAACAGGATCTAGTTTGAGGCACTAAGGATAAGACATTTAAAAGAGTCTATCAGAGCAACATGAATTCTGCGAAAATTGAAGCAAGAACAAACATAAAATTTATGGTAAAGCTTGTGTGGAAGAATGATGGAATCACTTATACTTTATGAAAATTTTATGGGGACAATGCCCCAAAGAAATGTGTACTTTACAAAATGGATAACTTGTTTTAAGAAGGGACAAGACAATGTTGAAGATGAAGCCCACAGCATCAGAAGATGGTATGGATACATACCAATTTGTGAGGAAAAAATTAATCTGGATCATGCCCTAATTGAATAGGGCCAACAATTAACAGCAGAAACAATGAATGCTCAATGCATTTTCCTTGTTGACTTTCTGGAGGACCAAAGAACAATGATATCTCTGTGTTATGAGAGTGTTTTGAGAAAGTTGGCCAAAGCTTTAGTAGAAAAACACCCAGGAAAGCTTCACAAGAGAATCTTTCTCTGCCATGACAATGCTCCGGCTCATTCCTCTCATCAAACAAGGACAATTTTTCAAGAATTTCAATGTTAAATCATTAAGCATCCATTTTAAAGTCGTGATTTGGCTCCTTTTAACTTCTTTTTGTTTTTTAATCTTAAGAAATCTTTAAATGGCACCCATTTCTCTACAGTAAGTAATCTAAAAAAAGACTTTATTGACATGGTTAAATTCCCAGAGCACACAATTGTTAGGGTAGACTAAATGGCTGGTATCATCACTTCCAAAAGCGTCTTGAACTTGATGGAGCGAGCTTATGTTGAGAAATAAAGGGTTTTTTTTTTTATTGTTACCTTTTAATTCCATTTTTTACAAACTTTTAAAAGTCCCCTCATACATTTGTCACAACTGATTAAACTGTGACCTAAAATCTCTGTGTTTTGCTATATGTAAATTGCATCTCTGTAAAGTTGATTTTTTAAAAAAAATAACACTTTGTAAATGTAAGGGAAGCTAAGAGAATCACAAAGGAAAAAGAAAAATCACAATTCCATCACTGACAGATAATGATTTAAATTCTGATGATAGCTATATTGTGTCCTTTTCATTTTCAACTTTAGGAGTGACAAAAGTGTTTTGTGTCAAATGTTCTGTCCCAGCACTTTTTAAATGATTGCATTGTATAAATGTGGATGGATGAAAGGTTCACACAGATGCACAAAAATATTAAAAACAGCAAAAAATATCAAGAAGACTTCTTTTATTTTTCATTGCAAATCTCTTTATATTGTTGAGCTCTCATTCTCACGAGGATTAAGGCTTAAATTTTTCAGTTGAAAATATCACCATCCTCCTGTTTAAAACACTTCATGGTAACCCAGAAGGGGGTTTCTCCCCAACTCTCTTGGATTCTCCTTCCCCAGATATTGTCTCAGTGCAATGATGGCACTCTCATGGCATTACATGAGGGACATCTGAGCCTTCTGATGTATTATGTATTTTTGGGTCCTTGCAGTCTTCACTAGAGTACAGCTTATACTGACTGGTCACTAGTTTTCCTTCTCCAGTACTTGGCACTGGGTGTGGCCAATGCCATCTGGCCTTTTGGGAGTCATGCTGCAACCAACTACTGGGGATGGAGGACTTCGTCCTTGTCTCCTCTTGGTTACCCTTTGGTTTTCCCTACAGTCAAGCCTCTAGACATTGGTACATAATATGGAAAATCCTACCTATCTGAGTTGAAAGTCTAGCTGCTAATTTTAAAGTAGAATTGTTTGAAACCCAAAGCAATGATGTCTTATGTTTGTTTTCTTTCCAGGAGCAATAAGCTCAACCTAGTAGTAATGGGGGAAAGGATACAGGGTCAGAAATAAGCAAAAAAAGAAAACACTTTAGATCAACAGTACTCCCTTGCAGGCATGTACCAAAATATGTTTAACCTATTTCCAATTGTCATACATTTAATTTGCTACTGATATTTTTATTATTATTACTTTAAGTCCCAAAAGGGAATTTTGAGAGGACTAGAGCAGGGTTTATAGAGAGGTACAAAGATATGGGTAGAAGAAAGAGCCTTCCTTGCCACTTCTCAGCCCCCTTTCTCCTCCAGATGATTCCATGTCCTTCCTCTTGAGCCCTTGATTTACTGCATCATTAGGAATTCGGGGTAGAAGTGTGTTCATCCTATTCCATCAGAACCTTCTCTAGCAAGCTCATCAGAGCTCCTGATGTTGTACCCACTTCTGCAGATACAGTGCCTGAAATATCTTGGCAGCTTAAGTCAGCAGTTTCCTATGTAGGAAAAAAATAGATCTACAATCCAAAATGACTTACTATTTTTAATAAACTAAATGCCAAGCATGGACTCTATAGGCATTTTTGAAGGCACTTCAATCATTTGCACTTTTTATTAAAAACCTAATATCTATTGAATGCACTTTTCCCCTAATCACCACACCTAATCCATCGCCAAGTCCTTGAGCTCTGCTTCCAAACTCCCTCTCAAATCTTGTTCACTGATCCTCACATCCAGTCTCATTATGCTAGTGTCAGCCACATCCTATTTCCTCTCTGAACTTTTACAAAGCCTGATGACTGCTTTTGTTCTTAGCCCCGACAACCTTTCACATAGCAGCCAATCATCTCTTAAACATAAAGTAGATGATGTCCCTCTCCTGTTGAAACCCAGGGTGCTCTGAATAAAATCCAAACAGCTTACCAAGGTCTGCTAGGCAGTGGGTGACCTGGCTTCTGCCTCTCTCGCTTCATCTTTTATTTCCTTTACAGAGAGTATCCTCAAGCCAAACAGGGTTCCTTTCTGTTTCTTGAACAATGCAGGCTCTTTCCTGCCTCTGGGACTTCACACTTGCTTTCCCCTCTCCCTAGAATCCTCTACTGCATGCTATTGACATAGTAGACTTCTTTCCATCCTCAGGTCTCAATCAAATGTCACTTGTCAGAGAGGCCTTTTCTTGCTGATTTAACCAAAGACTTCCTAAGAAACTTCTTACCACCCTCATGTTGATCATCATCCAAAGTTGTTTTCATTGGCTTTGTTGTATATTTGTTATTTTACAACCAACAGAGATTTTTAAGGTCTCTGAGAAAATAAACTTTGACTTTTCCATTCCTGTATCCCTAATGCCTATCCAGGGCCTGACACATAAAGGTACTTAATAAATATGTATTCAGTGAATGCATGAATCACTTTGTTATGATTCTCAAAGTGCTGTAATTCTTATCACCGGTCCACTCACCAGCAGCATCAGCAACACCTGGGAACACATTAAAAATGTCACTCCTGGACCCCACTTCTCCCAAACCTACTAAATCAGGAAGTCTGGTGTGGTCCAGCCATTGTGTTTTAACAAGCCCTCCATTCACAATTAACCTTTTCAGCTTACCCATTTACAGATTAAAAAAAAATAAGAACGGTTGAGTAATTGCCCAAGTTAAAATGTGATAAACCTAAGCCCTGACTCTTAAGACCTAGACCGTAACCACTGAACCATGCTTCCCTGGGAAAAAAGAATTTAAATATCAATCAAGTAAAGTTTTTGCCTTCAGGGCCGGTACAATGTGAGAAATATTTGAATCAATAATTATAGAATTGTGTGAAAATGGCTATTCTATGTTCAACGTTCTAAGGGAATACAGAGGCAGGACAGCAGAACCTCTACCTGGAGTGATGACGGAAAGCTTCTAAACCAAGTTTCATTTCAGGTGTGTTTTCCTAATGGGTGAGAATGATCTAAACAGAAAAGGAACAGAATGAGTGATTATGGCTACCTTGAAGTAGGTCTTGGGGTGAATTGGGGAGGGTGACAGGAGAAGTTTGAAAGACTGCAGGAGTGGCCAGACCTTGAATGGCCCTAAGCTGTATCCATCAGCTCAGGCTGCCATTATAAAACACCATAGACCAGTTGGTTTAAACAATAGATGTTAATCTTTTCACAATTCTGGAGGCTGGAAAGTCCAAGGTCAAGGTGCTAGCTGATTTGGTTTCTGATGAGGGGTCTTATTCTGGCTTGCAGATGGCTGCCTTCTCACTCTGTCCCACATGGCCCTTCCTCAGTGTGTGCACATGGAAAGGGAGAGAGAAAGAAAGATCTCTCTCTCTCTCTCTCTCTCTCTCTCTCACACACACACACACACACACACACACACACACACAAGGCCACCAATCCTATCAGATTAGGACACCACTTTTATACCCTCTTTTAACCTTAATTACCTCCTAGAAGCCTTATCTCCAATACCATCACATTGGGAGTTAGAACTTCAACATAAATTGGGGGGGGGGGGGGACACAATTCAATCTGTAACATTCCACCCTGACCCAAAAGTCTTCTCCCATGCAAAATACAAGTACTCCACCCCAACAGCTCCAAAAGTCTTAACTCATTCCAGCATCAACACTAAAGACTAAAGTCCAAGGTCTCATCTAAATTAGGTATGAGTGAGACTCAAGGTATGTTTCATCCTTAGGCAAAATCCTCTCTGGCTGTGAACATGTGAAATCACACAGGTTATATGCTTCCAAATTACAGTGGCAAAGGATAGAGATTCCCCTTCCAAAAGAGAGAAATAGGAAAGAAGAAAGGGCTAAAGGGTCCCAAGCACATCTAAAACCTAGCAAGGCCAATTTCATTAGTTCTTAAGGCTCTAGTTTAATCCTCTGGTTTGACATCCTACCTTCTAGCCCCCTGGGATGGCAGCATCACTCACAGTTTCTGTAGGGCAGCCCCACCCTTCCTGCTCAGTGTGAGGCCACCTGCTGCTCTCTGCCATAGCTGTCTCGCCCCACAGCTCTCTGAAGTGGCCTTACCCTCTGAAATTGGGGAGGAAACGGCCTTGTCCTGTGGACCCATGATGGTACTGTCAACCGTGATGATCTCTGAATTGCCTTTGGGGTCATTCTTCCCTTTCCTTGAAGAACAGCACATGTTCACAGCTGCATATGTCTGTGGTACATTCCCATGGAATCCAAATCCACCATTCTTCCCCTTCCTTAATTTTATTACACCTACTCTGTCTACTTTATTTAAAACTGGCACTATCTCTGCTGATACCATTCCACCTCCATTCCTCCTTTTTTTTTTTTTTTTGAGATAGAGTCTCACTTGGTAGCCTGGACTAGAGTGCCTTCTGTGGTGTCAGCCTAGCTAACAGCAACCTCAAACAACTGGGCTCAAGCGATCCTCCTGCCTCAGCCTCCCAAGTAGCTGGGACTACAGGCTTGTGCCACCATTCCTGGCTAATTTTTCCACGTACTTTTAGTTGTCCAGCTAATTTCTTTCTATTTTTTAGTAGAGAAAGGGCTTCCTCTTGCTCAGGCTGGTCTCAAATTCCTGAGCTCAATTGATCCACCCGCCTCAACCTCCCAGAGTGTTAGGATTACAGGCATGAGCCACTGCACCCGACTTCACCTCCATTCCTGGTTTCTGCTGAGATGGCTGATTAAAATCATAGGTAATCTCTATATAGAGTGACTGTCCAGCTACACCGTTGCTGCTCCTTCTATAATAAACACCCCCATTTTTCACAATATGGATAGGCTGAGAATTTTGAAAATCCTTAAGTTCTGATTCTTTTTTGCTTGACAATTCTTTCTTGATTCATCTCATTCCTCCAGCATTTTACTGTAAGCAATCAGGAGGAACCAAGCTGCTTCTTTAACATTTTGCTTATAAATTGCCTCCAATAAATATCCAATTTCCTTGCTCACAGGTTTTTTCTTTTACAAAACAATAGAGCACAAATCAGCCACATTTTTTGTTACTTTATAAAAAGAACCACCCTTCCTCCAGTTTTTAAAATCTCTTCCTTATTTCTACCTGAAACCTCATCAGAATGGCCTTTAATATTCATATTCCTAGCAATATTCTGTTTATGATGATACGGGCTTTTTCTAGCATGCACCTCAAATCTCCTACTTCTACCTTTTACCCAGTTCCAAAGCCACTTCTACATATTTAATTACTTGTTGCCACAGCACCCCCTCTTCTCTATATAAAAATCGACATTGGTCTTATAGAGCTGCCATGACAAAATGCCACAGACTGGGTGGCTTTAAAAACAGAAATTTATTTCTCACAGTTCTGGAGACTGGGAAGTCCAAGATCAGGGTACCAGCAGTGTAGGTTTTGTTCTTAGGTTTTCTCTCTTGACTTTCAGATAGTCACCTTCTTGCTGTCTCCTCACATGGTAAGGGGACAGAGAGAGAGAGCACACTGTCATATCTTGTGAGAATATCAGTCCTATGGAATTAGAACCCCATTCTTATGACTACGTTTAACCTTAATTATCTCCTAAAGACTCTATCTCTAAATATAGTCAATTTGCAGATTAGGACTTCAACATAGGAATTTTGAGAGGGCATAAATCAGTCCATAAATTTACACCTTCCTATAAATTTTGCCTTTGATCCCAAGGGAAATAGGAAATTGTTGAAAGATTGTAGTAAAAGGTCAACGACTAACAATTTTTTTCTTATTTCTTCCCACCAAGGATATAATATGTACATATTTTAATGTGATGTTCAATATAATTCCATCTTTGGAAGATAAGCCAGCAATGCACTCATGGGAACTTTTACCCAGCTGGAGTATGAAGCAAAGTCACCTCTGTGGCACCCATCAGGGATGTCTTCATAGCTTTAGTCCTTGACTCCTTCATAAATTTTTTATCATGTCCTGTTCTTAATTGGCAGCTGTTCTTAATTGGTTCTTAATTTGGGGGTTGATCTTGAATTAAATATCATTTTGCCAAGAAAAAAATAACAACTGATGATAAAGGGAAAGCTACCTTCTAAATTTTCTGGCACTTGTATTTTAAAGCAGATACTAGAAATTGACTTTTTCAAATGGATTGGATACAAGATTAAGAATTTTTTCCTTGTAGTCATGGACTGATATTTTTAAATGTATGTGCATAAAAAAATTGCATGCCCTTTGCAAATAATTTGAAAAATATTTGAGCTTATAGCAAAATCTTTAAGTGCCTATTCCTAGTTCTTAAAATACATATTCAGTCTATGTAAGAAGCATCTTATTAGCATATATTGTGTGCTCCACAAATTACAGAAATATCTTCCTATCCATAAAATCATTTGAAAATATTCTGGAAAAATTTCATATACACAAAAGATTTTAATATCAGGCATTTCTGTACTCAATGTAGTCTTGACACATCACAGATCTCTTTGGTGCACCATAGTTATGGCTCTGTGAAAATTGAGAAAAGAAATCACATCATTGGATAAGAGGAAGAACATCTAATTTATGGAGATTCAATTCAGTTGTAAAGAGAAAGCAATGAAAGACATTAATGAGTCTGGTACTCAGGACTGCATAGCAAATTGGAACAGAACCATTGAACTACATAAAAATTACAACAAGTTTCACCTCTAAATGGTGCAAAATGTGTGCCTCATCAAGGACTATCCTTTTCCAAGCATAAGTCTTTTGAGTTCATGCTGAGTTTCAATGAAGTATGCTCCCAAACTGAGTAGCATGAACTAAGAATGAATTTGCATGAGGATGTTCTTGGGAATTTGCTGTGAAAGCTTACTGGTCTTTCACACTGTTGGGCCATGTCATCTACATTGCTTATGCAAGGAGCAAATATAGACTTGCTGAAAGAGACTGTATATGCAAATTGTTGATTTTCAAATGTGTACACTTAATTAAGTGGGAAAGTATTAACTACATAAAATTGCCTTTTTCCCACCTCTAAATTTAAAATGAATCCAATATTGGTCTTAGGAAAACAAACAAACAAAAAAAAGAACAGGCCTAAAGGATTCTGACCATTCCCAGGGCAGGAAATGAGGATGGTACAAGTTTGACAATCTAGCAGGTCCTCCTTTTCTGTCAGGGTCTTTTCATTAGTTATAAAGCTTTATTTTTTCCATCAGCATGCTTAAACTTCTTTTTTGTCTTGTTAAGTTTCTAAGATTAAGAGCCACAATATTAATGACATGAACTAAAAGTGAATGAGAACTTGCTATGTGCCATGCTCTATATGAAGCTCATTTAGTCTTTATGACAATCTTAAGAAGTTGTTGCTCATGTTACAGTATTTAACTAAATCTAAGATGCCACCAATTAATTTATACCTCTATACTGGACCTAGGTGCATTCTTCATCAGATCTATGAGGTCTCACCTGCTTCCCAAGTTTAGGCTCCTTGCTCTCCTTCCAGCTCCAGCGACTCCAGCAGTTCCCTGGTTATAGTGACATGTACACCTATATCTAGGCCTCCCAGTGTGCAAACACCCAGCTTCCTCGGTGTTCACTGTGGTGGGGGCCTCCACAACTCCAGCACTCAGGAGCAACCCACCTAGGTCCCTGTAGGATCTCTCTTCTCCAGTGGCTACCTGGAGGGTTCAGATAACACAACCCACAAGTGGAAGAATTAAACCCAACTCTGACCAATGAAAGATAGGTGATATGAAGAAAATTGCCCTTCTCCCACACATATCAAAAGGTTTTGAGACACAGTGGTTCCTTATGGCTTTCCTAGATCTATCCTTTCTGACCTAGAACTGGCTGATTTCCTTGTGCAGCTGCGGCCATCAGGGTAACACATCTCCCGTTTTTACTTCTCTCCTTTCCTGATCCACTTCCCTTTATCTGTCAGGCTTTGAAACTGCAATCTCTACCTCACCCACTCCCCTGAGAAAGCATTGGTATGTAATCTTGGCCTCAGGATCTGTTTTCTAAGATGCTCTGGCTAATACAGCTGGACATGACATTGATTTGAAGGTGCATTCTGAATTCAGAAATGTGAACATGTGCTAATGGGTATGCCAGGCACTGTTATAAGCATCTTGCATGTGATTAATTGACTCCTTACAGACTTCCTTTGAGGTAGGTACCATTATCTCGTCTCACAGATGAGGTACCTGATGCTCAGAGAGTTTACATACCTTCCCCAAGATCATACAGCAAGTAATTGATGGAGCCAAATAGGAACCCAGTTCTTTCTGATGCTGGAGCACAGGACTTACGTCGTTATGCTATGCTTTCACCCCTGCCTTTTTCCTCTACAAGGCTGGATTGGTTTATCAATAGGAAAGAGTATCTGGTCCCTGAGGCCCTTGCTTGTTTCAAAGATCTATTCAAAAAATATATTTATGTTAAGCTCATCTTTCTCTTCTTAAAGTCCTGCATCTTAAGCCGAGCCTTTCCACACTACTTCTCTACACACAAATCTTTCCCTTTCGAGCACTTTCAGAAACTACCACATACTGTCATATATCGTCATTTGAAAGAGATAAGAGAATTTAAATGTATTGATTGTTTATTACATATCAGGCATTGAATGGGCATACAGACATATCATTAAATTAATTCTAATAAGTCTTATTTGGCATAAACTACCATTCCATTTACAGATGAAAAAACTGAATCTTGGAGAGGTTAAATAATGTGCTAAAGTCAGAGAGTTAATAAATACCAACAATTTTCACTGGTCAGTAAATAATTTTATTATTATACTATCTTTTATTTTTCCAGAGTATGAGAAACAAGTTTTACACATTTCTATATGCATTATAGTGTCTAGTGCAACATTGTTTATATGAAGACACTTAGCAAATGGAATGGGTGAAGAAATGAAGGAATGAATGCAGTGCAGGTATGCCATAAAACACAGTCATGAAGGGGGAAGAAACATTAATTTACTGCAATGGTGATTTTCCTGGGGCTCTATTTTTAAAAATTCATCTAAAACTTCATTCTCTGTGGTCCCTTTTCTTGAGTAAATAGAAATCCTTGGGAAAATTCAGTATATAATTGCTTCATTATTTTTAACCCTCATACAGCAGCTGTTATTGTAATTCTTACTCTTAGATATATCAGTCAATGCTTCAGACTCTAGAGAACAATTCCTACATTTATTAATGCATTCATATATACTGGAAAGGACTTAATAAAGAATCATATATAAGTGATCCATTATTAAAAACAGTCTATGGATGGCAGGGTAGCTGACAAATGAATTACCTGATTTTTTTAGTCAAATCAGAATTTGGGATCTTGACTTTTCAAATGCAGGTATTAATTCCTTAAGAAAGCAAGAGCATAGGTCAACCATTCTCAGACTCAATTCTTTGCCACATGCACAATATCCTAAATCTACTTCTACTGCCAACTGGCATTCAAATGTACGTGCGATGCTGGTGGGCTCATGTTGACTCTTCCACAGAAAATGATCTTTCCCTACTCAGGATAAGGGTATTTCCTCACATCTAACCAGTAGGGAAATGGGAATTATTCCCCAAAAGATGAGTCTGCTTTCTTTTCTTTCATATTTTTAACTATTAAGTCATTTCTATCTCATTAAATGATATATGTAGCCATGGAATAAGATGTCCCAGAAATAAAATCCCACACTCTGCAGTCCTCTCTCCCACCACACTAGCAACCTCCCTTTCCAACATTACAGCAAAATCCACAGGAGGTGGGCTGCATAAATCGGGGAAAAGGGAATAGTATAATAAGAATAACAGTTTTTTTAAAAAAAAAAAGACACTAGATTTATATCTCAAATTATGTGGTACTTGACTTAGCCTCCATAGCCAAAAATAGCATGAGCTTATTTTGCTTGTCCATTATAAGTCCAAATCTAATTTATCATCCCCTAGCCAGACTCCAGTGTCTTTTTCACCATCAGAGCTTTCCAGGTTTTTCTAATCCATTTAATATCTGTGTTTCACATTATTTTGTCCTATATGTATCAAGTTGCATTTCCAAGACCGAATCTCATTCTATCGGTTCCTGCTCCTGTTACTGACCTTTCCAGGTTCCTTTACATGGCTTTTCCAGATAGAGCCGCCACTGCACTCCAGCACAAAGCCCCTCTCCTTTTGATACGCTGCAGTGTGTTTGATGAACAGTGACCCTCTATAATAGTAAGCATAATAGTAACTCAGCCTCCATACATGGACTGAAATAATTCAGGTCCCTGGGTGCACATCACACACTCAGAAATCTACCCCAGGCTATTTTCTTCTGAAGGTATGCATGGGTATGCACCCTGAAATGAATTCTCTGCCAAACCGCAGGGATTATTGGAAATTGCAGTGCTCAGTTACAATCATTGACCTTGCAGACACATTACGCTGAAAAAATAAAATGACTTTATTATAAATTCCAAAATCCTAAAATTAAATATTCTATAACTACAGTCCACAACCCTTGGGCCATGGCCTGGTACCCATCCATGGACTGTTAGGAAACGGGCCTAGCATCATGGCCTGAGCTCCACACCACACCCTCCACCCGATCCATGATACCCCACCCACGCACCCACCCCCCAACCCGGGTCTGTGAAAAAATTTTCTTCTATGAAACTGGTCCCTGGTGCCAAAAATGTTGGGGACTGCTATTCTATAAGCCTTCCAGTTCAGGTCTCCACTCTCAAAGTTCTAATATTGGATACATATAAACATTGACTTTTAAATATTTAAATTTTTAAAGTATTTAAATATTTCCTTCTCACCCCAAACCAAATGTTAACTATGCAATCCTCATATAAATCAAAATGATATATTGACTACAATAATCTGTGAGCGTAAGAGAGTCATTCAGGGGATCTGGCAGGCTAGTACTCTGCAAGTGCTCTGAACACAGCAATTGATGTGGAATCTTTCAATTGTAGAAAAGTATATGTCCACCTTAGGCATTTTCTGATTTGTAAGCATCTTGGCAGGTAGAAAATAGCATCATTTAGAGGGGGGGAAAGAACAGGACTGGGACTTCAGAAATGGGAATGGCCCCACCCAGACATGAACTTATTATTCCCTGCTGAGTGTGTTAACATTTCTCTGGGCTGCATTTTCACCAGTAACTACAGAGTGGAGCTAGATCATCATAAAAACAGACAATAGTGTGGCATTCTACAATGCATTTTCAATCTATTTAGTTCCACAATAACTCAGTAAAACTGGATAATTAATCCTTCTTATATATGGCCAATGAGAAGGAAAAGTAACTTCAAAAATATAAGTCTGTTACATTTTTATAGAGATTTTTTGTGTTAATCAAATTTTATAAGAGTAGATATTAGTTTTTAACCAGAGTGTAATGAGCCCTTGTTATGTAGAAATAAAGCTTCACTTTCAAATGTTTCCACTGGTGAAACTCCTCATGCAAAACTCTTATAGTTGATATTACAGGGGCCATGTTAAACAAGAACCAATATGCTGTGTGTCTAGTTTACTTCAGTTAATCACAACAAAAATACTCTATACTATCTGTGCATTGAATAAAATGAAATCAATTAATCTATAAGATTCATATTATGTATTCCACGACTCTGACATTTTATAGTAACAACTACAACCTATCATTGTTTCGAACTGAGCCATAATATAGTCCCTTAATAAAATACTAAATGAGAACAAAAAAAATTTGGAAAATATATCTTGCTGTTGTTCTGGATCTTCAAAATGGACCCACTGGAAGGCAGCTCAGCTTGGATGTGACCCACTTGTGTTTCCAGGTTGTATAGACAAGAGGAGTAAATCTAATGGTTGGTGCTCGAACGGTCCTTATGGCCAATGCAGGACAGTGCTCACTCGGCCAGGGAGGACCCTTGGTAGGAAGGACTCTCAGGAGCTTTGTCTTCATTTTCCAGAATAGACGGAAGCACAGGGTATCTTTTTACACGAACTCTCTGCTGGGGCCCCTCTTCACCATCTGACATCTCACTGGAGGACAATGCAAAGGACCAATGCCTGGGCTGGCTGCTCCCCTCTCTTGTTGTGTGTTGGAAGATGTTGAGCTTCTGCTCACATAAGGAGCATCAAGACAAGCTCTGTCTTGCTCTCAGGATGAACCTGACTCAGGATGGACTTGGCCAGACTGGAAGGACTCCAGGGCCTGCCTACTGATTGACAATGGTCACTGGGCTCTTTGCACCTGCACCATCACACCATCACAGCCTGATGCTCCTTATTCCTCGGGGATCTGATCATCCAGGGGATTCCAGGTTGTGTCTCTGCCAAGTATGCCACTTAAAACATCAAGAGTAGAAGGATGTTTTTCAGAATCTTTATGTTCTTCCTCAATCAACCTTTGAGCATTTTCCTTTGTTGTGTTGTCAAGGTTTCCTGCTGACAGAACTCTCATTTTGAGATATTGTAAATATCTAATTCTACCATATTCAAAACTCTGATTCATTGTGTAAGAGGTCTCCATTAGAGGCCTTTGATATATCCAACTCCAGGTTCTCATGATCCATGTTGCATTCCCCACAAAAAGCAGCCCAATCACTTATCATTAATAAGTGTTTACCTGAGACTTAATCTTTCTTTATTATAATATTAAGAACTAACTCCATAGGCAGTTCAGGGTTTTCTGAAGTTTTGTTTTCTCTTTAAAAAATGTGCCTAATCTTCCCTTTCACTTTTGAGATTCTTATGAAAGCAGCTACCTGCTTCTCTGAAGGGTGTAATTTTCCTCCAGAGCCTCTCATGCTGTCTGATGTTGCCCCATTCTTCTGATGGGTTTTGAAGGATATTTTGGTTGCAGACTTGCTTTGTTGAGTCTTCCAAGGACTGAGTCTTACCTATAATGTCAGTCACCAGCCAAACTTATAAACATTTAGATTTCTCTTCTTTCCATACTTTTCTAAAAGAGTTTATTTTAAGACAAAGTAAACAGCTATAGCTTTCAAGCCCTTTATTCATGATCTTTGTATCTGCTAGACCTCATAGTTCATTCTCAGTCTACTTTCTCTTGCAGTTGATTTACGGTCTGCAAATTCACTTTCAATGCAGCTAAACCTCTCAAAAATTTGATGTTTTTCCTCCAGAAGAGTAGAAACCCTAGTGGACAGTTCTTTGTCTCTCTTTCCTTGGTAATAAAATGTTTTAAGCACAAAAACCCCCACTATGACTATAAAGATCACCATCTTCCACAACATTCTTTGGATGTGGGCCTGGGCTAAGCTCCCCTAGTAGGGTCTGTTACTGTTTGGAACAGATCCCTCAAGAACAGTGTCATACAGAGCATCACGGCCATTAACGGACCCTCTGTGGCTCCCAAGGCCACTGCTGAGTTATTCCAGGTTGCTAGGATCCTGTGCCTACAATAGACAACAAAGGGCTGTGTTGATTATTCTTACCAAAACCTTCCTAGTGCCTGGCAACCAGGGAAGATCTCAGTGGAGATGAGGGAGGGGGCAAAAAATATAGTGCCTCCCACCCTTCCTCACTTCTTGACTCACAAAGACTCTGATCATATGACATAACCTTGGGGTACAGAGCAGGCTCCGTAGGCCAGAGGGATGGCCTGAGGCTCTGGCCGCCCTTCCTGGCTGCCCCAAGAACTAAGGAGGTAAAGATTCTTCCACATCTGTAACCATTCTGGGCCCTGGCTGGGAAGCTCCATGGTAGAGGATTTATAGGTCCCCAACACCGGCCCCTGCTCTTCTTTCTCTTCAATAAACTTTTCATTCTGTGGCCTTGGAGGCCTAATCCACCCCATAATGATCAAAACGACTCCACCACTCAGTGTTCTCTTTGGCTGTTTTACAGATGAGGAGTGGAAGGCTCAGAGAGGGTAAGTGATTTGGCTGAGATCGCCTGGGTAATAGGAACAGAATCTGTGCTCACATCCAACTCCCAGGCCTCTGCTAATCAAATAACCACACACTCTATCAGCTATAATCTCTTGTTGTCT
Organism: Lepilemur ruficaudatus; assembly: GCA_963574885.1. Classification (NCBI taxonomy): domain Eukaryota; kingdom Metazoa; phylum Chordata; class Mammalia; order Primates; family Lepilemuridae; genus Lepilemur; species Lepilemur ruficaudatus. The sequence continues at coordinate 124,735 of CAUYRT010038451.1, forward strand.
GTGTCATGAGGGAGAAAGAGCAATGAATACTTTATAATGCTCACCTGGCTGCTTCCTGCAGGGCTTATTCCAGAACTTAGCAAGCAGAGCAGATTTCGAACTAAATCCAAGCATAAGGCCACAAGACTAGCCTAGAACGTAGTGGAGCCACACATAGTGAAAACTGCATTGATTGAAATTTAGAGACCCTGCACTGGAATTTAAGCTCTATTATATACTACATAAACCCCTTAAACTCCTTGCTTTGCTCATCTGTAAAATGGGAATATTGTGAAAAGCACCAACCATACCACTGGCCATAAATAGACTTCCACTTTGTTCCATCATTCGTTTTTATCTAAAGGAAATCTGCATGGGATGAAATTTTATGTGCTAATAATATATTTTACCAGTAGTTCTAGTTCTTGGCCACATATTAGAATCACTAGAAGAGATTTTAAAAAACACTGAGACCTGTGTCCCAACACCAAAGTTCCAGATGTGATTGATTTGGAGTGTGGTGTGGGCACTGGGGTTTTCAAAGGCTCCGCAGGTCGTTTCAATGTGCAGCCAATCTTAAGACTATGGTATGTTAAAAGCTAGTATTAGATGAGCACGTGTCAATACTAAGTATTGCCACATTGTAAAGCATTAACCCCCACAACTCTACATGGCAAATACTTATTATTTTACCCATGAAGAAATTGAGACTCAAAGAGATAAATAATTTTGACAGAGATATTTGAATTTGGGCCTCTGTCTTTGAAGCCCAAGCTAAGAGCCACCAGCTAATGCCATGAAGGCACAGGGTCTGCAGGTGATTTATGTGACACTCACTGTGTGGCACCTCCTTGTTCCTCACAGTGTCACTCACTGCTTCTCTGAATTTTTGGCATCACATCCACACCGCAGGATCAACAGTCATTCCACTTTGTCTTTAAAAGGAGCTAAGCCAATCAACAGAGATCAGAATCCCAGGCCAGCTAAGACTTAGAGGTGGCAAAATTTTCAGCTGCTTCACTAGCAGAGACCAAAATAGTATAGAAGCAGATTTCCTCCTAGTATTCCACAGTTCTCAGACGCTACTGGCTGGTCACCTTTGCCTGCCACCTCATTCCTCGTTCAACCACGTTGACAAATGGATCAATGGAAAAATACCACTTGGAATCACTCAATGTCACTCCAAATGTACTTGGCAGGAGAGAGGGCAGGGGGAAGGAATTGGTGGTAAATGAGATTGAATGACAGACAGAAGCCTTGTCAGAGAGACTCAGAACCAGGAGGCAGTTGATTAACGCCCAACCCTGGCGACAAGCGGAGGGTAGAAGACACAGGCCCGGCAGTGTGCAATAGGTCCTCATTACTTTCATCACCTCCCATTAAGCATCTGAGTCTTCCACGGGTTCACTCTCTTCCTGGTCATTGTCTAACACAGAGTACAGCCAGGAAAATGTTTTTACATACTCAGCCACATTCAGGAAAACTTCTCTTTGAGGTACTCTCAGGAGGTCCTCTCTGAATCTCTAACTGTGACTTTAGACCCCATAATGAAACTAAATAAAAAATTTGCTGAAAGACAAAGGGCTACATCTGAAACCTTAGCGCTGTCAGGCTGGAGATTAATCCCCGAGTCACCCTGGCTTCCTTCTCATTAACATCATATCCATCAACAAGAGGGAAAAGGAGGACTCCAGTCCACTGGGGTGTTGAATCACCGGCAAGACTGACATTCTCTAACAATTTTTATTAGCAAAATCAGCATCATTTAGTGAAATAATCTTTACCTTTGTCACCAGAAAAGCATGGTGTGCATTCCATATGACAAAATTTTAGTCCTGTGAGCTTGGGCAAATCATTTAAACTTTCTGAGCCTCAGCTTCCTTATATAATTTGAGGATAAAATAGCTTCCTCACAGGGTTGTTGGGAGGACTAATGTTCAAGAAGGTCTTTGTAAAGCACTTGCCATCATGAAGATTAGCTGGCTGTCTCCTGTTGCTGGTGAGAGTCATCACCTGTAGTTAAATTAAAAATCTCTGCTGCTAGTCACCCCAGAGCAGACAACACAGAGATACCCGATTGGGAAGCAGCCTCAACACAAATCAATACTGACTATTTAAAGCACCCACCCCTGTGACTTGCCTTTCGCTTTGGAGCTCTATTTGAAAGCACTTTATGTTTTCTCATACATAAGCCATGTCTCCCTGGATCCAAAGTCACACCAGCTCTTCATTGATCCTCAGTTTCAGAAACTCCAAAAAGTGACTCTTTGAGTTCCTCCCTAGGACTCCCTTCAAAAATAAATCTTGCACATGCTACATATTTTTTAAAAAAATTAACATCATACAATTCCAAACACACCATCAAAAGTTGGTAAAAATCCATTCAACCACCTTTCACATTCTGTGACAATTGTCAAAGATACGAAAAATTAATCTCAATTCTGTACATATTCTGTTAATTTCAACAAATCTTAATTGACTCTGTTGTGCTGGACATTGTGATATGTGCTGGAAATACAAGAAGACGTATTTCCATTCTCCAGGGCTCCCACCACAGTGGGGGACTCTTACAGAAAGATAATTTCATGTACTGTGGCATATTCTAGATCTATGTTTGTCCAGAATGCTATGGGAACACTTTGGTGAGTGAAAAATATTGGGACAGACTTATTAATCCAATTACAACTGATTAATAAATTTTAACTGACTTATTTTTGAATCCTAGCATGAATCTAAGCACACTAGATTGTTAGACAGTCATCCCCTCAAAAAATGTCAGGCATTTCTTTGCCATTTGTCATTCATTCATTCTAAAATAATACTGAGGACCTACTGGCTGCCAGACACTGTGTTAAGAATTGAAGGTGAAGAGAAACACAGTACTTCCGTTGCCTTTGGGGCCTCACTGTCAAAGGACAGCATCAGAACTGGAGTGTAATGACTTCACTTCAGTATGGTAAGTCAAATATTAGAGAAATTTACAAAGCACAAATCATCCCAAGGAATTTTAAGATCAGTCTGCTTTGGTTGGTCAGAAAAGGCATCGCTGAGACAGATACACAGGAGGGATGAGAATAAGTGGAGGAGGCTTAGGGACCAGCACACAGAGAGGCCCAGAAACAGAGTCACACAGTATTCCCCAGGAAACAGGAGCCCCCACTCAACAAGGGGATTTTCTTTCACGCACCTCATGCATGTGTAGTTCTTTCCACTTTTTAAAGCATTTAACAATAGGTCTCTTCACAAAGCCTAGAAAACTATTTTGGGCACTAAAACATGTGAGATCCTGTCTGCCCTTTGACCTGGGTCGGTCATGTGGCGTAATAAGTCTCTTTCCCCTTCTGAGTCTCAGTGGCTAATGATCCCTGAGACATCCTCAACTCTTCAATTTCTCCAATTTTAAAACAGATGTCAGTTTTTGAGTACACTGGAAAATGAAGCACAGAGACACCTGAGCATACAGGTAGGTAGTGGCAGAAAGACTGGAATCCAAGACTCCTAACTCTTAAGGCAATATTCTTTTCACCATGCAGAAGTTATCAAACTGGAGTACAAATATTGTGCTGGATAATAATAATAATAATATCTGTTCCCCCTCCTAGATCCACCCTCTACCGTGCTCCACTATGCTCTCCCCAGGGAGGCTGATTTCTGTGGGTTGCATCAGCCAGGCTCCCCTGATGCCAGGCTTCTGATTGATTTCAATGGGCCATGGAGAAAAGATCAGAGGATCGGGGGAGGCAGAGGTCAGGCCATGTACCACCTACCCCCACTCCCTTCTTGTTGGGAACATTCCTCCAGCAAAGGCCATAGCACATGCCAAGTGGCTCTCTCCAGCTACAGCTGTAGCCACAGCGCTGGTAGCCACTCCCTTCCTGTGACACTTTGGACCTGGTAGAGCCAACGGCTCCTCAAGTTTGATAGCCCAAGGGTGACTATATTAGTTTCTTGTATCTGCCCCAGTATTACCATGAAATTAAGTGACTTCCAGAGGGTCTAGGGGAAAATCCACTCCTTGCCTTTTCCATCCTCTGGTGGCCATCTGCATTCTATGGTTTGAGGCCACCTCCCTCCAATCTCTGTTTCCACCTTCACGTTGCCTCCTCCTCTTCTGTCTGTGTTATCTCCCTTTGTCTCTTCTTACAGGGACAATTGTGAAGGCATTTAGGGCCCACCCGAGGAATCCCAGATAACCTCTTTATCTCAGAATCCTTAATTATATCTATTACTGTATAAGATGATATTCACTCTTCCTCCATATAAGGCAATATTCACAGTTCTAGGGATCAGGACATGGCCATACCTTTGGAGAAAGACAATACTCAACCCCCACTGCAGTGCCTCACTGGTCTATATGGATTTTCCTGAACTCTGTCCAGCCTTATTTAAAATAATGCCTTTATTAGACCCTCCTCAACTACTGTATTTGACTGTGCCATCTTTTAGCCCCAACCTAATACAAACGCCCTTTGGTTACCCTTGTAGTATACATGGAAGTATGGGTATATAAAGTCACAGGATAAAAATATTGGCTCTACTCAGTGCATCAATTTTACTTAATAGTAAATAATTCAAAATATTACTTTTCTTTTTTTAAAAAAAAAGCATAGAAATAATGAGGAGTAAATTTACGTAAATTTTACAGGTAAGCCATATGATTTGAAGGAAAGTAATTACCCACTGAAGGTCATTTTTAGCTACACTTTCCAATTCTTTCACCCCAACCACTGGGACAAGTTGATTTTTCACTGCTGTAAGATTGGAGGTGTTTTCTTTAATTTGTTTGTTTGTTTGTTTTATTTCCTGTTTTTAGTGATTTGCCTGTATGTTTGGAGGATTTTTCCCATGAAAAGCAGAGGTTTTGTGTAGCTCTGATCCTATTCCCTTGTGAACTAGAAAACTCATTTCACCTCTCTCTCCAGTTTAGCAGCTGTGCAGTGGTAAGATGATCAGGTTAGAAGGAGGATAGATTGGTCAGGTTAATGAGATTTGCAGTATTGGACCATGAGTAAGCCTTCATTAAAGGAATTCTGGATGAGCGTCATTCTAATGTTACAGTCAGAGCTCTGGTCTCCATTGATGGCTCTGAATGACAAGTGAAAGGCAAGAGTGAAGGACTCACAACTGAGCATACTAGTGACAAGAAAAACCATATCTTTGCAAAACCCAACAACTTTGGAATGAACTCGATGCCAAGAAACAATTACAAAAGAATCATGGACAATGTGTTAGAACACTGCCTCACAGAAGCCTAGTACCTATTTTGTCATTCTTGTCTCTTTCCTTTTTATCATTTTTCACATGCAATTCATCAGCAAAGCCTGCTAGCTCTGCATAAACAATATATCCAGAATCCAGCTACTTCTCACTCCCGCTGATTTCAGAGCCTCCAAATAAAGCTTCTGCTTCTGCCCTTTTCCCCTACAGACTATTTTCAACATAGCCAGAGGGGGCTTGCAAAACATGAGTCAGATGATATTTCTCTAATGAACATCTTCCAGTAGCTTTCTATATCTATACTTATATGTTTTCATGTCTCCTCAGAGATATTAGTGGTAGGTTTCATTTTTTAAATGTTTTATTCTTCCTGTATTTTCTATTGACTCTAAATCTCCCACTTGTTTGCTTTTTGGTTGTTTGTTTGTTTGTTGGCTGCCTTAATCTCCCTGTTGCATGCTAACAACCATTGCCAGTCCACATTTTCTTGAGTGGGACACTAAAGTACAGACTGGAGGTTCTGGGTCTTGGAGTGAGACAAGACCTGTCAACCAGTGTGTGTCAGTGTGAGGTGACCTGGTGGCCAGCTGCCTTTCCCAGTGGCAATACTCAAAGTCTGTACCTGGTAATCTTTTCTCTGTGGTGGTGCCAGTTTTCCAAGGAAGGCTTCTCTCCCCTCTGTCCTGAGAAGCACCATCGTGGCTGGTGAACCCTGGAACTGGGCACTGTTCGCTAAGAAGACTTCCACACGGTCCAGCCGTTTGCTGCCCCAGTTCTCAGTGTCTGCCATTCCCTGTAGCCCCTCTGGTTGCATTCCCCCAGAGTCACTAGCTCATTCTGGGTAGGGAGTGAGCATCTAGGGATCCAACAGATCCATAAAAAAAGACTTTCAAATAAATCCCCACCATGCACACACATCTTATTCTCAACTTTCTCAGTGCTTAGAGCTGCTAATTCCACGGCTATGCAAGTTTGGGGGTAAATCATATTGTTTCCCATTAGTGCTGCAGGCTGCAGGCACTTAACTTTAATTTCCTCTGTGTGATGGGTTGACTTACCATTCTTCCATTTATCAAAGAGTTTCCTTGAAGATGGTTACTCATGGTGTTTTGTCTTTCTGTTGCCTCATTTTGGGGATGATTTTTGAGAAGAGAAAAAAGTGGAAATGTCTCTTTCACCATTTTGAAATGACTTATCCTCTACAGTGATTTATAATGGCACAAAGTATGTTTGTTTTCATTTTTATCTAATCAAATTTCTGTTTGCCTTGGTTTCTTCTGCTGTTTAATTCATTTGGCCTCATCGTTTTTGAGTGGCCAGCTGTGTCAAGCCGTGCTTAGACACAGGGCGACAGCAGTGAGCCGGACGGTCGTGGCCTCTGCTCTCATGCATGTTATAGTGCACTGAGGAGTCAGGCACCAACTTGTAACTATTAATATCTGTGTGAGGACTGTTATGGAAGAGAAAGTTCAGAATGCTGTGTGATCATACTAAACAGGTATTTGCCATCATATAAAGTACAGTAGTCCACACTTAACGCTCGGAGGATATGTTCCAAGACCCCCAGTGGATGCCTGTAATTCCAGATGGCACCAAACCTTATATATACTATGATTTTTCCAAATCATACACACCTATGATAAAGTTTAATTTTTAAATTAGGCACAGTAAGATATTAATAGCAACAATTAATAATAAAATAGAAGAATTGGAGCAACAGGCCAGCATCACCACTCTTGCCCTTTGGAGCCATTATTAAGTAAAATAAGAATTACTTGGACACAAGCACTGTGAGACCACGGCAGTTGATCTGGATAATTCAGATGGCTACTCAATGACTACTAGCATGTAGCATAGTCAGCATGGACACCTGGACAAAGGGATGATTCATGTCCCAAGTGGGAAGGAACAGAACGGTGAGAGATTGCATCCTGCTACTCAGAGCTCATGCATGCTACTCAGAAAGCTGCACTTCTGTGCAATTTAAAACTTATATATTGTTTATTTCTGGAATTTTCCATTTAATGTTTTTGGACCACAGTTAAAGTTGCCTCTGAATTATCTGTTCTATCTCATTGATCTAGCCAACTATTCTTGTACCAACATCACAAGGTGTAAATTGTTTGGGCTTTATAATATCTCTTCAAAGTGACAGAACATGTTTCCTCTAATCACTCTTCCATTGGGCTTTAAATTGGATTAGGAAAAAATCCTGATTTGAAAAATGTATATATGAATTTTCATTCTGTCACCAGAAGACCTGGAGTCTAGATATTAAGCAAAATTCTGTCACAGTCTGTTCAATTACAAAAAAATATATATAAATCCATACATGTCAAAGAATTGTCTCCTTTTAGACAATAACGACAATTGTGAACACTTATTCAACACTTGCCACTGTGCCAAGTGCTCTGTGTGCATCAGCTCAGGTAAACAGTGCTCTTACTGCTTGCCAACCCTTTCCTGTGGTCCTAGTCAACTTCATCCACAGAGATAAGTACTTTAATTATGCCCATTTTGCAATAAAACCCAGCTCTAGACAGGTTAATTTGCCTACTTAAGGTCACCTGACCAAAGAGAGTTAGAGCCTGACAGTTTTCAATATTCATCTAACACATAACAACTATTAATTGTCCTTACTCTGTACTCCCAGAGCAATCTGCACATAATTCTACCACTGCTTTTACTTTCTTGCAATTGTATAAACATACAATTTCCATGTCTCCAGCCACACAGGAGAAGACAGCCACTTCTTATGTATGTCTGTGCCCTAGTACCTAACCCAGTAATTTGAACTTCAATGGCAACAGGTAAATACATGTTGATTGAATTAACTGTTTACTTTGCTTAGACTGTGCCAGAAGGCAGAGAAGTTGGAAATGACAGTCAGCAGCAGGCATAAAGGACAGCAAGAACAAACAAAATCTATTACCTTCTACACAATGTTACCATGCATAAAATTGATTTGCTTAACACCATCATTCTGTTGTCAGCCTCACCTCCATATTATCTGATGGAAGTTAAGGAATGAACATGAACCCCAGAAAGAGAGGTCAAAGAAGAAACTTCCTGGGGTCAATACATATGTGTCCTCAACGGCCAAACCCTAAGAACAAAAGGAGACCCTGTGTTGTGACAGCTCAGTTCTGACCAACACTGAGAATGTTCCCTGATTGGCAGTGTAGACTTGGAATTTATCTGAGTTTAAATTCTGGATACTGGTATACCCTTTGTGAATTAGCTGGTGGTGTTTTACAAAATTTCCATCGCTTAGCAATCGTAACCACCTTACCTCTCCTCAGGGCCCACCGTTGTCCTATTAAAGCCAATTATTAGTTTCAATATCACAGGAAATCTCCATCAACTCAATAAATATTAGGGAGGAAATGCAATGCTAACATCACATTTATTAATTTCTAAGAATATTTTTCTATTCAGTTCAGACCAGGAGAATAATCTAACAAGCTGTCTTGTTAGAGATCTCAACAAGACAGCTCTTGTCTTGAAGAGATCTTAATCTCTCATGCTGCAAAAAATGGAGTTATTCATTTCCTATATATTAAAAATGCACCTAGCACTTACTATGTGCATATAATGTGCAGTGCATAGTGAGGGATACCTAGATAAATAATACAATGTCCCAGCATGGGGGGGCTTATAATCTACAGGGAAATGGAAACACAAAAATATGTAAGTTATGATGTGATAAAGCATAATTTATAAATTAGGCACAGTAAGATGTTAACAATGATAATAATAAAACAGAAGAACTATAACAATATACTGTAATAAAAGTTAAGTGAATGTGATCTCTCTCAAAATATTTTCAGACTGTCGTTGATCACAGGTAACTGAAACCACAGAAATCAAAATCATGGATAAGGGGAGACTACTGTATTAAAGTTAATTTCATCTGTTTTTCTGCTTTTGACTTTTATTAATGTCACCACTAGAAAATTTGAAATTATAAATATAGCTCTATAGATGACAAAGATGAATACAGAGATGTCCTCGAGGTGATTGCATTGCAGTCCGGGGAAGGAGATGGGGCTCTACAAAGCAGTACCAGCTGGGGCAGTATGTGACAATTGCCAAAGGGAGTACAAAATACTGTGTTGTTTTTTTAATTTTTTATTTTTAACTATTATAGGTATGTGATAATTATAGGGTACATATGATGTTTTGATACAGGCATACAATGTGTATTAATCAAATCAGAGTAATTGGGGTATCTATCACCTCGGGCATTTATCACTTCTTTGTGTTAGAGACATTCCAATTCCACTCCTTGAGTTATTTTGAAGTATATGCTAACTTACTGTTGATTATAGTCACTTTGTTGTGCTAGCATATATCGTTCATTCTACCTAACCATCTAACTATATTTTTGCATCCATTAACCATCACCACTTTATCCCCCATCCCTGCTAACCAGCCTTTGCTAACCATCATTCTACTCTCTGTTTCCATGAGGCCATTTGTTTTAATACATAACTACTGTTACTTAAGAGTTCACAGGAGACAGAAATTTCTTCTGCCTAGGATAATTGGATAGTTCTGCTGGCTTAGTTACAATTGGATTTTCACAGAATTCTGAATCTGAATATTTTCTCTAACCCACAAGGTCATCACAGAAATACGAAGAACCCCCAGAGCCCAAAGGAAAACCTCCAATTATGAATTCTGATGGCCCAATCAGCTGTCTATGTAGAGACTGAGCACAAAACGGACTCACACGAGTCACGGCAACTCCAGAACTGTGAGTCCAGATCTGCCAGTCAGCAGATTTCCTTCATCTGGTAGACATCTCTTAAGTGACTAAGATATTAGATTACAAAATCGTTACCTTACTGGATCTCTTTTCCTTCCCTGCCCACACGTTATGGAAGACAGTGTTAGGCAGAGAACTGTCCAAAAGGCAGAAAAATGGGTGTAAGAGTGGAAAGCACAAATTAGAAAGTACCCTTTGAATTATGTGAATTAATTACATCAGCATTGATCCACTGGGACTCTGCTGGTTTCTCATTTTGGTTCACTTAAAGAATTTAAATCTATTTTATGAAGCAGCAGGATGTTTTGGAAGATAAACAAAAACCGTCTGCAGTTTGAATTTCTCCTGACTTTGTCCAGCTCCAATTTCACATTTACCTCATTCTCTCGCTTGTTACGGACTACTTACTCTTTGACGACTCAAAGAACCAGATGTGTTTCAAACCAAGAAGCCAAATTCTTCTCCTGAGAATTCTCTTCCACGGGAATTCCTATAAAAGGTGCTATAAAAAGTGAATCTTCCTGGCAGCATTTTGAAGGCACGCTCTTTTGCTCTGCATGGCATCAGGTTACCTGGAGACTGTTCAGCGTTTATGGTTCCGGAGCTATAACTTTCAAATGCAAATGCGATACAAGCAAGACCACTTGAGACATGAGAACATATTGAGATGTCATTGTAATTACACAGGACACAGACCTGGCCAGCAAGCCAGGACTATGTACCTTCAGGGGTGGTTTACTGCAAGCCAGTTCGTCTTTTCTCCTCAACTCCCACAAGCCTAGCCAAAGATACAGACAAACACCTTTCTGGAATTGTAAACACTGACAACAACCCCCCGAGTTTTTACCCCAGGCATGCTATTGACTTCGGTTCTCATAGCAGTCTAATTTGAAATTATTAATTTCCATTTTAAAAATTAGGAAACTAGCCTGAGCAAGAGCGAGACCTCATCTCTACCATAAATAGAAAGAAATTAATTGGCCAACTAAAAATATATAGAAAAAATTAGCTGGGTGTGGTGGTGCATGTCTGTAGTCCCAGCTACTTGGGAGGCTGAGGCAGAAGGATTGCTTGACCCCAGGAGTTTGAGGTTGCTGTGAGCTAGGCTGACGCCATGGCACTCACTCTAGCCCGGGCAACAGAGTGAGACTCTGTCTCAAAAAAAAAAAAAAAAAAAAAAATTAGGAAACTGAGACACACAGTGACTAAAAACTCACAGAGTGAATAGCAGCTAAGATCACAACCATAGGAGTTAAGTCACTTGCCCATAATGGAGCAAGGATTCAAAGGCAGACTTATCTGAACCCATGTCCATGTTTCCAAATTCCATGACATAACTTCCTATCACAAAATATTTTGTTTTAACAATGTACAAAATTTTTGCATTGCATCCCCTCCATCATTCTTCAAGTTATTTGATAGACTGGGGCAAATCACGACATGAGTGGTAGCCATATTTTCTCATCTGTAAAATGGGTTGATGTTAACAGTCCTATAGTAACAACTGCTTGTTAAGGAGTTGTATGTGTTTCTTTGAACAAGTTATATGTTTTACTTTCTCTGATTAGTGGCTACTTCATTCCAAAGAGGATTTGAAATGGCTTGGGAAGTTAAACACTCCCTCTAGGGCCTCCATCTTCCATCTACTATTGAGGATAATAATACCAGCCGTCTGCTGACCCCAGGGTCTGCTGGAATGAAATAATGGATCTGAAAGCCCTATGTACTGCTATGTACTATACCAATGTGACTTTGCAAGTGAGCGTTGGAGCTGAAAAAGAGTTACAGAATCTGGGACCTTCTTTTATTTCTTCTCTTGACCCATAAAATGGTATAGTAAAGGCAAACAAAACATTCATTCTCTTGTTTCTTTCCATTACCCACAGACTTGGGATGCACTTCCTTTAATTAATTCATCATGTTCCTTGTACTCACAGCTTCAAGTGTCCAAGGAAAGATGGCAGCTACCATCATCCCAGAACCTATTACCTGGAAGAATGTTTCTGGAAAGGAGGAGTGGTCAGCCTTGGGGATACTTCATAGCAATCCCTAAGGTATAGTTTTCTGGACAGCTCCATTCTGTGAGTAAGGTCAGAGAGTAAAGTGAAGCCGTCACAGGTAAATATTGAACGAGGTGTTTAAACACCACCAGACACCATACATAAATAGCAGCTGCTAGAAGGAATGTGGAGAGCCCATCACCTGGCAACAGTTCCGATTAAGGCTTCCTCATGTGAGATGGCGGGAGAAGGAAAACCAAACATCCATGGTGTGTGGCCGGGCCTCCATGTCTGCATATATCTAACTTAATGCAAAAGGGATTACCTGGAGATTGTTAGAAAACCGAAGACCATGGAAAGGAAAAGTGTGGTTCTTCTGAAACAGGAAGTAGGAATGGAGTTGATCTACACTTTTTCTGCAATTCTGATCTAATTGTTTGACGGTCCAGAGATGTCATCTGGGGAACTTTGTACTGATGTGGCTCATACTGTTATTTTGCAAAGTGTGTGCCAGTGTCACATATATAGGAAAGAAGAAGAGGAAATTATCGCTTATTAAGTACCTTACCACATACCAGGACTGTGTGCCATGTCACGTGCTGGCTGGTTAGTTCCCCTTATGTCATTTGATTCTCACAAGAGCTTCACAAGTACTCCCAATTTACAAAAGAGGAAACTGAGAATCAGTTATGCTCAGTTTATGTGTAACTAGTAAACGATCAAATCAGGATTCAAATTCAAATGTCTGTTATTGCAAAATGCATATTTTTTTTCTACTTCAACATGATCCAACATTGTCTTAGCAGTAGCTATTTCTAATTGAACTTTACCAGTTCTCACTCATCCATCATGAAATACATGATACTGAGACTGAACTCAGCACTTAAGCTGAACTCTATCAAGCCATGAGCTCTGCTCCCCTAAAAGTTTCCACTAATGCTACTCAAGTCTCTATCTACTCTTATTTACTTGTACCTAAATAGATTTCAAGTGGAAGTTTTTATACATAAGCTTCACATGGACACAGAAGATTAGTGCTTGAATGGGGTGTAGAAAGCAAATGGTCCAAATCTCTCAATTTTGCGGATTAGAAAACTGAGGTACTAAAGGGTTAAGAGGATTTGCTTAAGGTCATGCAGTTAATAGTAAAGACAAGAACAGAGCCCAGGCCTGCATCTATCTCAGGATGTGTAAGATCATGGGTCTTGTCATCTGAGCCATAGAAATAGAATATACACATATAAATCATTTAGTCCATGTTACATTTCTTGCTTCCATCTAAAGGGATGACAAGATTAAACAGGCACACATAATAACAAGGAAAGGAATAGAATATAAAGCCAATGATCTGGATTTAAAACTCAGCTTCACTTGTTTTGAGATCTTGAAAAACTTATTCAACCTTTGAAATGTTGGTTTCCTTATCTATAAAATGGGAATGTTAATCCTACCTTAATGATTTTGAGTGTTTAATAAAATACCATAAGCAAAATACCTGTCACAACCTGGTAAATAGTAGCCATGCAATAAGAATTAAACATTTTCCACAAATTTGAGAAAGGAACAAAAACCAGTAACAGCACTGTTGCAGTGATTATTAACTCATTTTTGTCAGCACACTTAAATCCTAGAATTATGGCTGTAAACCTGAAAGAAACAAAAGACTCAAAACATTAGACCTGTAACAAAAACTACAACCCAGTCGCTACTGTAGCATAAAAATATCCACATAAATATATCCATAGTTGCCACATTGTTTGTTCACCCAATCATCAGCCCACTGGCACCATGTCTCCGTATGAGTAAAACTGTTTTCTGCCCCAGCTGTGCTTCTCCCACACTCACAAGGCCCAGGTCCCACCTTACTCAGTCTATGCCAATCTTCCTTTGGCGTTATCTTGGTACTGCGCTGAGCAACTCTTACTTCTTTCTTGCAACAAATTGCACTCAACCCTATACCATATCCCTAAAACAGTATGTATACTCAGTTGTAGCAAAAACAAATATGCATTAATTAAAATGTGGCAGCACACCCATGAAAGCAACCTGGCACACGGCTATGACCAAGGCACCTGTTGTGTAGGTAATCTGCAAGCTCAGCCTGTTACTGGGCTCCAGATAGATCAAGAGTCTGAGACGTCCATAGATCCCTGCTCTTCCATCCCGAAATCCTGAAGCCTGTCTCAGTCCTGGCTATACCCAGGCTAGAATCCAGGAAACACACCTCTTTCTCACTTCCTACTTCCTTTTGAAGTGAATGAGAATTTATTGTCTGTTTAAAGTATTCCAAAAATAAAGTTTTTGAGGGTACATTTTAGGAAATAAAGTTTAATATATTTTTTTTTTATCGTATAGATTATGTCTTCAACTTAACACTGACTTCTTCAATCAGAATCACTGCATTTGACTCATAGAAAGTGGCAGGTCACACTTTCCATTCCAGGATATTAGTTCAAATCTGTTAAGGCTGATAATGACAAGCAATTGTCTCCAACTGTGTGTGCACTGCCTGTTGGTTTTAATTGAGTGTATATTGAACAAATATTCCTTGTCACTAAGCTAACTCCACTAGAGCTTTCTGACATTTTCAGCAGGGAGAATAAAGACAGAAAGAAAAAGAGAGAGGGGGGAGAAAGAGAGAGATAAAAAGGGAAGGAAGGAAAAAATTAAATTCTGCTCACATGCCAAGACCCACAAAATGCTGGCGGTCATCAGGAAGGATATTAGAAACCAAATGGAAAGCATGACCCCACACTTCATACCAGTGACCACAGGTCACTTTATAGGGGCATGGTTTGTTCCCTAACTCTGCGTCACCTGTGCCCATCCATTCGGGGGCACTGGGATCCATCCTCAGAAACTCCCTTCCAGGAAACCCAGCATATGGGCGAGTCACTGTGAAACATCTAATCTTATATCTTAGTTCTAATTATTGGGCTTCTTTCTCCTTCCTATGATCAAGCCCCACCCTTGTTTTCTAATACTAGCATTTGGATTCATATTAGTTTTCATAAGTCCTGCCCCTGTCTAATTGCCACCCAATATACCATTTTTGTCAAGAAAAAAAATTTGAGTCATTATGAACTAAATATGTAAACTAAACCTTCATGCTTTATTTTAATCCTCATAAAATCCATTCAAGACAGGTGTAGTATCCCCATATTGTAAGTATGGAAAGTGAGGTTTAGAGAGAGAGGTAACTCTTCTAAGGTACATGCAGTAGCAAGTAGTGAAATGGATTTTTATATAGTTTTTTACCCCAGAACATTTTTTTAAAAAAATGTAACTGTACAATGCTTCCCTTATTCTTACTTTCCAGGCACTCATAATCTAGCAGCGTATGAAGACAAGAAAATAAATGGCACTGGAACACAACAACGGAAGCATGTAAACCGTGTTGCGTTAGCAGAGGAGGAAGCAAGTCATTCTTCCTGGGAAGACTGTGGAAGGCTTATCTTCACGATGAGTCTGGAAAGAAGAGGAGAAGGAAGTGTGAGGACGGGCTTTCAGAAAAATGGAAATGCATGAATGGCTAGGGTAGCTTATAATCAGAATTAACATGTTTGGTAGGAATGTGGTCATAGAAGAAACTAAAAGGTTATTGGAGACTGATTAGAAAAGGATTTGAATACAAACTAGAAAGTAATGGCACTACCTTTAGACAAGAATGCTTTTGATAAAAATCATCTTTGCCCACAGTTTGGAAAATGGATGAGAGCAGAGATAAACCCGAAACAGAGAGGCTTTTGTAGTCCAGACTGAGAGGATAAAGCGTGATCCAGTTCTACTGAGGCAGGGTGGAAGAGAGACAGTTCAGAAATAGGATGTAAAACTCCATTAAATAATCGGTGGCCAGTTGGGTTCTGAAGATTGAGAGTGAAGGATTAGTTGAAGATTCTAGTTTAGGCAATCGTTCCAGAAATTTCATTGTCCTCAAACTAAGGGCTACATCTTGAAGCATTCATTACAAAAGTAAAATTAGAACAATGTGAGAAAGTACTGCATAACCACACGACATGCTTATGAAATGCATAAGCTTGTAAGCAGAGAGTCTAAAACAGTGCTTCTCAAATTTTAATGTGCATTCAGATCACTTGGAAATCGCATTAAAGTGGTGTATTCTGGTTTGGTAGTTCTGGTGTGAGGCCGAGGAACCGGCACGTCTCACAAGCTCCCAGATGCAGATGCATATTTTGAGTAGTAACGGTGTAAAATACGAAAAGGAGATCTTCAACATACTTTTAGACAGACGGTAACTATTTAATAGAGCAATAAAGAACACTGGACATGGAGGATTTGGGGGCGACAAAGCGGGTAGAATATAAGCTTTATCTTTTGAGGGTGCTGCATGGAGGCTAAGTTATGCCTTCCCCAAAGTGTCCTGGATGTGGCTTGTAGAGGCCACATGGACCTTGAATGTCTTGGCAGCTCTTCCTGGGAAGTCTTTTCACTGTGTGAGATAGAAAGCATGAGCCCCAGGTAACTGCAGAGTTACTTCCATCACAGCCAAGAACGTTCACCTTCTATAGAGTAAAGGGTCCCTTGGCTTCTGCCTTTGCCAAGACTCAAAGACTCACACTAGAGGTGGGGATGAGAACATTTAGCAGTCAGCTCTCTTAAAGAATGTTGAACACATACACCAGAGATCTTTGTCCAAAAGTAAATAACTATCATTTGGTGAGTGTTTAGAATATACTGAAACTGGAACATACTGAACTGGAACATACTGAAATCCTGTTAGTTCTCTTCTTACCAACAACTGCCTGCTTGCTTTAACTTGTATATGCTGTTGTTGTTTGATTGTTTCTAGTTTAATCTAATTGCACATTGAAGATATCCAATAAAATTATGCTGAAAAATGTATGCTAATTTCCACCCACTGTTGTTTCTATAAAATTAAAGACTCCAAATATTAAAGGGAACATTGAAAGTCAACTGCCAGCATTTCTATTCAGCTAAGTGGTTAACTGTACTCTGCTCGACCACCTCTAGTGTTTGTCAACTCACCACCACTCAGAGATCTCAGCACACTTTCAGACAGCAATGCTGAAAAATTCTAACTTGTTTTCTCAAGTTGGCTTCATGAGCCTTTCAATTGCTACTTGTATTCTATGGGCACATAGAATAAATGTAACCCTTTCTCAAGTAACAGCTCTTCAATGTTGAAGACAAATAATATGGTCTTATAGAATCCTCACTTGTCCAGGTCAAAAAGCCTTTGCTGTTTTGACTTCCTCCTATGAAATGAATTCAAATCTCTTCCCCATTTGATTAACTGTACTCTAAAAGTGTTCCAGTTTCGTCTTAAACTGTGGTGTTCTCAATCAAAGATCAAACTCCACGTGGGACTCTGAGTGGCTTAGACAAAAATGCATCTATCACATCCCTTATACCAGTTCAGTTTTTCATCTTAATATATTGTGAGATCATGCTACCGAGGCAGAGAGAGAAAAAGAATATGGATCCAGAAAGAAATGGACCTGAGATTGGAAATCCAGCCCCAGCTCTACAATATTGATATTTTGGCAATGCATAGTACTGATTATATCGCAATTACAATCACCAAAAAATACTCAAATCCTTTTACATATCACATTTTCTAGCACAATCATTTTACTGTGAAACCAGTGACATAAATTTACCTTTATTCATATACTTGTATTTATTTCAAATGTTAATCTATTGTTTCAGAGTCACTTGAGTTCTTTATGGATAACAATTGTGGAATCAAATATTTTAAATACCCTTTTCAATTTTGAAACAGCTAAAATTCTTATGAGCATGACATTCTTGTTTAAAATATCATGTTTAAAATCTAAAAGAAAATAGAAATACACACACACACTCACTCTCTCTCTCTCCCCAACACACACACACACACACACACAGATTGAAGGAAGAATCCTATGCCTCTAGAAGTATCATTATTCAGATAAACATTGACCCTTTGAATCCAACACTTGGTTTTCTTGTATATTACCTTATTTATACTAAATCATCTTCATATTGTTCCACCTATTTACAAAGATACCATGAGAGACTTTGTTTGGCTTCGTGTTGAAACCCAAACATGTCCTGTATATGTCTAACCTGCCAAAGAAGGAAATGACTCCAGCATGGGTGGTTTATTCTTGATGAACCCATACAGTTTAATAATCATGATTGCTTCCTTTTCTAAAAGCTCACAAAATCTCTTCCTCATAATCTTTTTTCAATTCTTGCCCAGAATCCCAAAGAGCAAGTCTCTGTCACTATGTGAAACTGAGGGATGACAGAAAAATGATATCACATATGCCTTTAACAGAATTTCTAGATAAACTAGGGGAGTATTTTTCAAACACATATTACAGAGAAAACTATTTCAGGACACTAGGCATTTTAAAAACTTTTTAAGTTTTTTAAATAAGTTTTGGAATGGCTGAAAACATGAGAATGTCTTAGAGATTTTAAATTAATAGTAGCACACTAAAGACCCTAAGAATTCTTATAAAAATTTGAGTTTATTGAAATTGAAAGTTTTTAAAATATTTGACCACAAAATTATAATTTTTAGGTTACACATGGAAGCACCCTTAGATTTCTAATTTAACTTTGTCTAGTTAGAGACCACATTATGTAATATTTCAACCTTTTGAATTAATTGAGTTTTTTAATGGGTAAGCACATAATCTATCTTGGTAACTATTCCTTACATAGTTGTAAAGAATATATATTCTTCCCATATTGGGTGGAGTACTCTGTACATGTCAATTAAGTCAAGTTCAAGTCTGCTATGTCCTTGCTGATTTTCTCTCTACTTTTTAGGGATCAATTACTGAGGGGGGACATGAAGTCATATATTTTGAAGCTCTATTATTATGTGAGTTGAAATTGCTTCTGTCTTCATGATGATCTAGCCTCTTGATCATTGGGAAATCCCCCTCCTTACCATGAGTAATATTCTCTATTTTGGAAAACACTTGGTCTGATACTAGTATAAGTCATTCCTGCTTTCTTTTGATACATATTTGTTTCTCCATTCATTTACCTCAAACTCATTTGTGGATTCATATTTAATTGGGTTTTATTGCAGATAGCATGATTTTTTATCCAGTCTGATAATCTCTGCTTTTAAATGGAATATTTAGATAATATAGTTAATGTAATTATCAATATAATTAATTTCAAGCTATATGATCTTGTTTTCTATTTATCTGTTTTATTTTTTCTTTTTTTCTTCTTTTCTTCCTTCTTTTGAATTAAGTGAACCTTTTTTATGATTTCATCTTATATCCCTTACTGGTTTGGTTGATTAGCTAGATGACTTTTTTTTTAAAGTGCATGTTCTAGGATTTACATATGCATCTTTAACTTACCAAATAATATTATGGCATTTCACATAAAATGTAAAAATTTTACAGTATGTATTTTCATTTCCCCCTCCTCCTGTTCTTTGTGTTAACATTTTTATGTATTTTCCTTCTACTTATGTTACAGCCTCATAATATATTGTTATTATCTTTGCTATAAACAGTCAATTATCTTTTAAAGAAACAAAAAAGAAAATTCTCTAATATTTATCATTTATGCTGCTTTTTGTTCTTTTCTGTAGATCTATGTTTACATCTGGTATTGTTTCCCTTCTGTCTGAAGAACTTCCTTTAATATTTTTTATAGTGCAGCCCTGCCAGCAATAGATTCTCTCAGCTTTTGCTGTCTGAAAGTTTTTTTTTTTCCTCCAGTTTTGAAATATAGTTTTACTGGATATAGATTTCTAGGATGAAAAATATTTTTTCTTTAATCACTTTAAAAATGTCTTTATTGTTTTCTGACTTCCTTTGTTTTGAATATAAAGTCTGAGGACATTCTTAATCCAACACCAAGCCCCAATCCCAATGTAATTTATCTTTGCTTGATTTTCTAGGGTTGATCCTGCTTAGAGTTTATTAAAATTCTTGGATGTGTATGTGCATAGTTTTCCTAAAATATGGAAAAATTTTAGCTATATTTTTTCTAATTTTTTTTTCTGCCTTCCTCCTTCTGGAGTTTCAATTACACGTTGGTAAAATTAGACTCCTTCATTGTCCACCAAGTCATTGAGGCTCTCTTAAATATTTTTTTTTTCATTGTTTTTTGTCTTTGTGCTTCATTTTCTATTACTATGATTTCCAGTTCAGCAATCCTTTCTTCTGTAGAATCTAATATTCTATTAAGCCCATCAGTGAATTTTGCATCTCACAACTCAGTAAGGCCACCATGCTCTGCTTGTCTTCTGCCTCCCTGTGCAACAGCCCAAGAATTGCCTCCAGGCAGAAAGCCAAACGACTCATCACAGGGCACGCCCACTTCTCCCAAGATCACATGCCTGTACGGCCTATTGTACAATGTCAGAAAACAGTTATTTCATGTATTTTTCCCAATGTTCCAGTAGTATTCAGTGGAAATGCAAGTCTTATATCAGTTTCTGTTTCATGATCAGAAGCAGAAATCTTATCTGTGTAATTTGGAGAAATGCTAAACTAGAGAATTTGTATATTGTTTTTATAGTTGAGTCATTACTTTCCAATAATTTATTGAGAGAATGATAATTAATTCATAAGAGTTTGAAAAATGAGAAGTCTCTAACTTAAATTGGTATTTAATGGCCAGGAGACAAATAGTATGCATATCGTTTGAAGAGTAAAAGCTTAAATCAGAATATTTTAAGTACAGTTGATCCAGGACACACGATGAGTAATAGGTTGTGTTTAATTTATCAGAAATTCTTACTTGGCTATTAAAGAAATGGTTCTTGCCTAGTTTCCCAATTCAAAAATTAAAGTCAGGCATCAAAAAGATCGTACAGTATTAGAACTGGAAGAAAACTATGTGTCACCCTTTCCAACCCTCACATTTTACAGCTTTGGGAAGGAGAGTTGGAAAAGTTGGCCAGGTACAGTGGCTCATACCTGTTATCCCAGCACTTTGGGAGGCCAAGGTCGGAGAGGATTGCTAGTTTGAGACCAGCCTGGTCAACATAGTGAGACCCTGTCTCTATAAAAAATTAAAAAAATTAGTTGGGTGCAGTGGCACGTGCCTGTAGTCCCAGCTACTCAGGAGGCCGAGGAAGGAGGATCACTTGAGCTCAGGAGTTCTAGGCTGCAGAGACCTATGATTGCACCACTGCACTCCAGCCTGAGCAAGAGTGAGATGATATTGTCTTAAAAAAAAAAAAGGAAAAGAAAAGTTAATTAACTTTTTCATTTGCCCAAGATAATATAGCTTGTTATTGGAAGAGCTGATGTTATGTGATTCCCAGCCCCATATGCCACACACTGTTCTCTCATCCCTCAGAATTCAGATTGTACTGAACTACATGGTGCTGTGAAACTAATACACATAAACAAATAGGATATTATCTTTCTAAAAATTAGAATTAATTTTCAATTATCCTATGTTGTATTATCTTTAAATTGTTCATTAAGCAAATACTAGATTAAATTCTTACACATTGCATTCTTTCTGGCCAATTATTGCTTTTATAAACATTGAGAAGCCAAATTATGATGGAGGAAAAGTGGGAAAGCGATATATCTTTCTGAAACCATTTGCTTCACCCATCTGCTTTTTAACCACTAGGCAGCAGTATATTGAGTTAAATAAAGTCTTAGAAAATAGTTATTATTGAGCTAATGGAGATTCTGGTAAGTACTACATTCTTTATCAAGAATCCCATGTCCTTGTAACATATCTGATCTCCTCAAGAGATCCCTTAAGGTTTTATTTTTACAATCTTACTTAACAAGCATTCAAACAAATAATTCTTCTAAGTTTTCTACAGAGTTGAATTGAATCTTTAACAAGCTGTGCTACATTAAATAATGTCCTGAATGATGCTGAAACAATTTAGAATTAGCAATTGTAAAACAAGCTTTCGATTCCTTTCACTTATTACTAACATTGTTACTCACCTCACCTGCTTAAAAAAATGGGCCTTGAGTTGAAAGAGAGGAGGTACCTGAGCAAGTGTTAGCTAAAAAGTGACCCAACATTTCTGAACCCCAAACAGCTTCCAGTGGCTTTGCTGAAGCTCCATTTCAGGGTCTCCTTCTGGTTAACCACAAATCTATTCTTAAAATGCACATTTGAGGCAAAACATTAGCTCAAGTGAGTTATCAGCTGGAGAGAGCAATGTGTTGGCCCAGAAGAAATGGGTTTCCAGATACGCAGTCATACATTTAGTTGGCAGATAATTATTGAGTACCTACTACCGCATGTTAGACATTGTGCTAGGAAATATACTGATGAACAAGCCAGGGAAGGACAGTAATCTGTAGTATCATATCTGTTCATTTGTTGCCAGCTTTCCCCACCGATCACCACCAGCAAACACTGGAATTGAAACTCCACCAGACCCCTCTGTGTCTTGTTCATCAGTGCATCCTTACCCACTAGATTGGGCCCTGCCATGTCATAGGCACTCAATAAACATTTGTAGATTGATTTAATGAATGATTGAATGAATGGCACTGCCCCCTCCCTCAAGAGAGTCTGATGTTAGTTAGAAAGGTGCAAGGAAATTTGATAGAATGAAACACAGTTCAAATGAGAGAGTGGTTGGAGGATGTCAGAATGTTTTTACTGATCTGACAGTTTTATGATTCTGAACTTTCTGGTTCTTCAGGTCCCTACTAAAAATAGAATAATTTATTTACATATTTATCAATGTATATTTTAGTGATTTTCAACATCTATTATTTCATTTCATTCTAATAGCTATAAATAGGTTAGAAGAGACATTAGAGCCTCAGAATCTAATAATTAAGCAGGGAAGGAGGCGGAATCTAGTACAACCTGAATGAGACTAGGCCCTGTGGCAGTCTCTGCTCTTACGTTGAGTCTACCTTGCGTTCAGATTCACCAGTGTGCTCCTTCTCCAAAGGGGGGAAAATCAGAACTCAAAAGACTGGGTGAATCATATAGAATTGGTTATTTTGGAGAAAATCGAAAAAGAAAGTTACACCACACAGCAAAACTTTGTCACCATCACCACTTAATACCTCTTCCCTCCCCCAAAGTATTTCCTCATTCAAGATATTCATCATCCTGACTTTGCTCTTCTTCCCTTCTTCAACCTCTAGAATATACCCCATCTGCTGTGCTGCACCATTGATTTCTCACCCTCAATTTGCACGCCCACTAAACAAAACAGAAGGCACCCAGGAACATCTGTGTTACTTGAGCAGGCCCTTGGAGGATGTTCAAGTCATCTGGCCCACAAGCATACACTGAGTGCATATTAGGGCCAGGTTCTGTACATCTGTTTTTATAATTCTTACTCTAAACAATCTTACAAAATAGTAAATATTAATATCTGCACTTTATAACTAAGGAAACTGATGTTCAGAGACCGTAGGTAACTTAGCCAAAATGGTACAACTGGCAAATGGCAGTCAAAATTCAAACCCACATGTTTTGAATGTGGCACATGGAGACATGTGGCTGTCTCCAAATCCTGTGCTATTTACAAGGTCCTATTTGCCTCATAATAATAGCTATTGTTTATTGAACATTTGTCTGTGTCAGGCATTGTACTATACTCTCCATAAATACCCTGTACTTTAATCCTCACTGTGACCCAACTATAAGTAATATTATTATCCCCACTTTACAAATGAGAAATCTGAGGCTCAGCAAAGGGAAGGCACTTTTACAAGGCCACATAACAAGAGAGTAGTAGAGGGAGGATGCAATCAGATTCATCCAGCTCATAAGTCTGTCACTCTCTGTCACATCACACTGTTGAGAGGGAGCATGGTGATTTCCCCAATCCAATGTTCCTCATCAATATAACAAGTCCCTTTGCAGGCACTAATTCAAAAAAAAATTTATTCTCTATTTAAACATTTTCAGTCATAGGGTGCTCAGTACTCCTTGATCTGGCTCATTTCCCAGTTGTATACTCTAGTAATAAGAAATTTGTTTTAAATCAAAAACTGTCCATCTTTAATCTTATTTGTGGGTTCTATTGTTCTGTCCTAAAGAGCAACAAACACGTTTCTTTGGCTCTCTTCCATAGCATAGCTCTTCAGTTATTTCATTTATGTTCAGCTATTTACAGTACATTTACTATATGCTACGCAATGTGCTGGGTGCTAGAGATATAACAGTGACAAACCAGACACAGTGTCTTACAGCTTACTGGTTGAGATGAGATGCTAATAAAATAATTATACAAATTGACATATACCTGAAAAATGTGATAAGTACCACATTTTAGCAAACTATAGGGGATTGTGAAAGTGTATAGCTTGGTCGAATTTGGGTTGAGATGGGTATCCTTGAAGGCTCTCCTGAAAGGTGAAATCTAAAGAATGAGTAGGAATTAACAAGGCAGAAATAGTTAAGGA
>CAUYRT010038453.1:0-79403 GCA_963574885.1 Lepilemur ruficaudatus
CGGACCAGGGATTGGGGACCACAAAACTACACCGCATTGCCCTCTTCTCACCCACTCAACAAACATTCCTGCCCGGCGCGGTGGCTCACGCCTGTAATTCTAGCACTCTGGGAGGCCAAGGCGGGTGGATCGCTCAAGGTCAGGAGTTCGAGACCAGCCTGAGCAAGAGTGAGACCCTGTCTCTACTAAAAATAGAGAGAAATTAATTGGTCAACTAAAAATAGTTAGAAAAACTTAGCCGGGCATGGTGGCGCATGCCTGTAGTCCCAGCTCCTCGGGAGGCTGAGGCAGAAGGATTGCTTGAGCCCAGGAGTTTGAGGTTGCTGTGAGCTAGGCTGATGCCACGGCACTCTAGCCCGGGCAACACAGTGAGACTCTGTCCACCGGTTCCTCCGGTACCCTTGGTGGACCAGGCAATGCACTAGGTGGAGGGGATTCAGCAATGATCAAGACATGGTCCCCAGGCTCATGAAGCTTTGGAATCTAGGGAAGAAGCAGGAAAGTCAATAATGACATAACAATGGGATGAGGGGGTCCCACAGGAAGGTACCCAACCCAGCCTATGTCATCCAAGAAGGCTCCCAGGAGGAGGTGACAAGGGAAAAGGGACTCCAAGCTGAAGTTGCAACATCTTCCAGATGTCAGCAGGAGCCTTGCACACGTAGGGGCATAAGAGCAGTTAAGGGTGGCTGGAGCACAGGATGCAAGGAGTGAGGAGGGAACACGGGCTGCCTAGGTGGGCAGGGCAGAGCCCCGTGTGCCTCGCAAGCCACACCAGGACTGTCATCAACCTCAGAGTAACAGAAGCAGGTAAGGCTTAACAGGGGGGTTGACGGATTCAGATCCACATTTTAGGAAAGTCAGACTGGCTACGGTGTGGAGAACAGACTGGGAGGCTGGCACAGCTAAGAGGGGATGACAATCCACACAGTGGTGGTGGAGCAGAGGCTGTGTACAGACAGATGATGTTTGTTCATTCATTCATTCATCCATTCATTCATTCAGTAAATAATATTACAGAGCTCATATTATATTATGTACCGGCCTCTCTGCTTGGGCTTGACATGCAAGGATGGACAAATGCAAACATGCAGTTCACCCTGTCAGCCCCCTTCTAGGCAACAGCTGTTGTAAAAGTACTTCTGAAAGTATTAAATCTATATGAAAAGCATATGGGGTGATTATGTTATCAACATTAACATAGTCGGGAAAGGACGTTAAGGGCTGTCTCCTCCATCATCGATTCTCAAAGAGTCATTGAGCATCAGAGCCACATAAGATAAATCTGAAAAGTCACAGCAAGGCCAATGTTCTTCAGAATTACGTTCCTGACATTCATATCTGAGAACGTAAATCAGACGGTCCGCTGTCAGTGTATTTCCCTCTTTGAAACTATGAAGAATTTACCTGTATTTTAATCCGTCATTCCTCAAGTAGAAATGATTTATTTTAAAAATGGGGATGAGATATTAAACTAATAAATTAGAAAAATTATCAAAAACTTACTAAATGTGGGCTTGCACTAAACTAAATGAAAATTCTCCTTGCTGCATTCAGGACCATTGCCAGGTGCTGCGGGAACGAGTTTGGCTTTACCCAAAACCAACCACAGAACAAGCAACTGGAAAATCATGGCGTGGAGGGAAGGAGACAGGTATCTGCCAACTGCACTGTCCATTTCCTCAATAACTCCATTCAGGTCTCAGTCCCAGTTCACTGGTGCGGCCAGGACATTCTTCCCAGAGTCCTTGTTGTCTAAGTCACAGCCACAACATTCTTTTCATTCTTTTACTCCATCCCAGCACAGTCATTCCCCTCCATTAAACAGCTGTGCCTGGGGATGGTGCCCTAAGCTGCTTCTCTTTTAGAGGTGATTTCTATTTTTTGTGACCTCTCAGATGACCCCTCTGATCTTTTATCAATCCAGCATCTCAATGGCCAGGGGGGAAAAAAGAACACTGGAAAACAAACAGGTTCCCTCCCCTTTCCGTTTTTTCACTTGAAACACTACTTGTACAACACCAGCTCACCCCGATCTCAAATCACCCAGAAAGACACTTTTCTAGCTTGTTCCTTCAGCCTGGTGATCTTTCATTATACACCTTTCCCTCAGTCCACCAGAGAAAGGGAGCACATACTATGGGTGGTAACACTAAGGCAAAATCTGCTTTCTCAAAAATGTCATAGAAAAAAAGAAATCATATCCCATATGGTTGAATAATCCTAACATTTACATTTGGCAAATCAAAGAAAAACAGAAACGAGGAAGATGCATACGAGTTCTTACAAGCCAGGCTCCAACAGGATCAGCTTTTAATAAATTTACTGGATTCCTAAAAGTAAAATTTCAAAGTCCTCTTCCCCTTTTTATATTAATAAATTGCACAACAAGGAAAAAAGAAGAGGAGATGCCAAATTGTGATGGGGATTTTTGTTGCTATTATTGGACTATTGCTTTTACAGTAGTCTCGGAAATTACTGATAAACTTTAAAAAATTGCTTTCCTCAAATTTTCCAAGTATTTCACTCTGGATGCTCAAAGAGATGTTTGAGATTTGTGAAGTATTTTAGATGTCTTTTCTCTAAGTAACTTCACAGAAGACCCTCAAAACCAAAGTATGACCTCAACCTGCCCATAGGTGCCCCTGGAGAATGCTTGGCACCAGGTGACAACCCACATACACTGCAGCAATGCCAGAACCAAGTGGAAGCCAGAGGGAGGGCTGGCTGGTTCCTCCTTAGTTCTCAGAAAGATTTATCTGATTATCCAGAAGAATGGGGGATAAACACAACTTCTGGAGAGAGCTATTAGCCCTTCAACTTTTAATAATCAAGACTAGTTCAGTTTCCCAATGGGAGAGGTGAGTGGGCAAAGCTAAGCCATGCCACACACCAGGTATCTGATTTTTCAAGAATAGCTTTCACGTTAACACTTTCAAATGAATTCTAATGGTAACCTGGGAGAAGAACCCATGTAAGTGACCCATTTTCTCCAGGCTGTTTGTCTGCCTCTCTCAGAATACAGTGTGATTCATCCATTAGGCTATCTGAACAATAGGCATTTAGAATAAAGGCAAAGTGGATGTAAGAGCAAATACTATTAGAGGCACCTCTTTGCTTTGTTTGTGCTACTCAAGTGATTCATGAATGCCATTCATTTCCTCGCCTACAGTTCACATGCTCCTGGCCATTTGGAGATGAAAAAGCAAGATGTTGTGAGTATCTTCTTCGAATGGACCAAATTCTGATGCTGTTTATGGACCTCAAGATCAAAAACCCCAATTTGATAACAACTCCTAATTATTAATGTGAATGGACACCACAAATTGGATAAATATGAAATCTACAGATAACCAAAGAAAACAAGTTTTAGTTGGCATCATGCTGAAGCATGATGCTTAATCATTTACCAGGATAACCCTGGCTTAAAAACACCTTCTTCGATTCCCCAACTGCTCTCAAGTGGTAGAGCAAATAAACAGAGAAATGATGGGATGAGAGTTGGAGAACGACATGGCAAATATGTAGTTGGAGCTGCCACTTCCATTCCTGTGTCTGTAGCAGACATCACCAATCAAGCATGATATTCTTTTCAATCTCAAATAGGCACAACCTCAGAATCTTTCTTGACACACAAGTACTCCAGGGAATCATTACCAATCAATAACAGCTGGCCTGCTTGCCATTCTAGTTTAGGAGAAACCTGGATCATCATCAATTAACTTTTAATTTCAACAAAAAATTACATGTTTAAAATATTTAATTTTAAAATTAAAAATTTACCTAATGCTTTTATTTTCCTCTAAGTATAGTTTATGTAAATCACCATGAAAAGATGGAAAGTGTTAAGTGCTAAAACATGTTGCTTCTAATTTCACTAAGACGGACAAATAAACATGCTGCCTCCATGCACAGCACAAGGTTGCCTTATGAATTGGGAGAGCGAAGAATCGGGACAAGGGGTTGTGTAGTCTAAGAGAGAGTGAAGACACAACTACAGGTAGAAGGTGGGGGCTGTGGGACAGGACACTGGGAGGCCTTCCTGGGGGTCACAGGCACAGCAAGGAACTGCTCAGAGACCGTAGGAATCCACTCCTGCTACCTAAGAGATGTCTCATTAACAGAAATTCCTTTGAATTAAAGTTTCCCCCAGTGAAATTACCTCTGAGCAAGTTAGAAGACTATCTTTCAGTCATACCTTACAGAGAATTAGTTTATATAGGTTGTTTTCTCTTGACTCCTTAAAAAAGATCAGCAGCAAGGGGAGTTTGGGTGTTTTCAATGCAGACAAAGAAAGAAAACAAAAGTGATCTGGGGCCTCCTAAGAAGGGCCACCCTGGAGATGTGTTGAGGAGCATTTATTAAGTGCCTACTATATGCCACGTACTTTTCGTAAATCATATTGCTTCCTCCTCACCAGTAGCAATGAGTTACTATTAACATCTTCTGTTTACAGATGAGGAACTTGAGGCTCAGTAACGTTAGTTAACCTGACCAATGTCACAAATGGAGTGAGGGGCTGAGGCCTGACCAGACCAAGACTTCTCTGGCTCCAAAGCTTATTCTGTTCCCATTACGCTGAGCTGGCTCCTCTGGGAAAGCACCAAAGACATACTTGGCATGCTCAGAAATGCTCCTTAAGTCTGAAGCCTGTCTTGCTCTACCACCTTTTCCCAGAGATTAGGAAGGAAGCAAATTGTCCTCTTGCAAGGCAGGCCTAAGAGCGAAGGATCACCCCACCTGTTGGAACATCTTGCCTTGGAGAGATTAGGGGCCAGGGGCTGTGGACTGGAATGGCATGTGTTGGCCTCCTTCAGCTCAGATATCATTCCTCACTCATGGAGAGTGGCAGCTTCAAAGCAGGTCAGAAGCAGAACACAGAGAATGAAAAGCTGGAGAGGCAAATGTCCTCCTGCTGCCTTCGAGGGAGCAGAGGCATCCGGGGCAGGATCTGCTCTGGCCAGTGTCGTAGGAGAGAGCAGGTCTGCAAGCCAGTCCTGTCCTGCTCTGTCATTGGGGTTTTCCTAGGGCTTACAGACACCCTCTCACGTTGCACAGACTCCGTTGTGCACCTGGTGTGGCGAGGGGGGTGATGGGCCGGGGGAACCTGTGCCCTTCTCCAGCATGTCCCTCTTGCTCCCAGCCCACAAAGCCAGGCTGAGCTGCTCTGCAAGCACGTCTCAGCTCTGTACCCTCAGCACTCTGAGGGCAGGTCCAAGGACACCCAGGAGCAGTGCCAGCATCACACGTGGACCAGGCATAGTTCCTGCCACAGGAGCAGACCAAGCACCTGCGGAGTGAGCAGTGACTCCAGGAAAACGTGGCAGCGGGGCGGCAGGGAACAACGGCAACAACGTGCACTCGGTGTTTCCCACATATCTTCATTAATGCTCCAATCACCCTCGTTCTGAAGAAGATTTTAAGTAATTTAGCCAAGGAGCCAGGATTCAACCAAGCCTGTTTAAACTCTTCTACCAAAGTACCTGCAATGGAAGATGGGAGTAAATGTATTCCCCTGGACATCTGCCTCAAAAATAACTTTTTAACTTAAAATTCACATAAATGTCACAGTCTCGTGCTGCCTTAAGTAGCCTTGTTTAACATAGAAATAATGTTTTTAGTTGACTAACAAAGAAATTAACCACCTGAGAAGTCAATCCTGTGCAGGATGTGGACCCTGGCATACCTCAGGTGCACCACATTGAAGGGTACAAGAATCTTGGACTGTGTCAGGGCCACACCGTCCTGCTGCCCACCCCACCATGAGATTCGCTTTCTTGTACCAACTTTGGAGGTCCTGGGTGTTCACTAAAAAACACAGCAGGTTATAAACCATAACTCAGGTAAGAGGAATAGTGGGAGGCAGCAAGCGGGGATGACACAATAACAAGGGAGGCCCACGAAAGGTCAACAGCTCAAGACCAAGAGAGCCAAAGGAACACATGCAACTAGGGATCCAACCACTTTGCCTTCTTCCCCAGGCTTGTGACCAACACGCTAGTGATGAAGGATTAGTAATCAAAAGTAAACTCTCATGCACAGGAATTTGTTTCATTGAGTCTCTCTCTCTCTTCCTTTCTCTCTCTCTCTCATACACACACACACACACACACACACACACACACACACACACACATACATACACCCTACTGCCATCACTTTAGAGGAAAGGGGAGATATTGTAGAGATTCAGTTCCTGAGAAAGAGAATTGGAACAAGGAAGGGCTTTTGGTAGATCAGAGAGTACCAGAGATCAGACAGTACTACAGCCCAGAGTTTGCAACCAGGTAGAAGGTGATCTGGCGAGAGCACACTGGCATCAGGCAGGAAGGTCAGCTGGCCTCTGAGACTGGCTTTTATAAGCCGGTAGGTGTGCAAGCTTAGATCATGGATAATTATCAAAGAAACCATCTGTATCATACAGTCCCAAAAATTAAGAACCCAAAATAAGCATTTTCTGCGCCAAATATTTGAGTCCCTATAGATTTAGTGACTATTTAGTCTATTGTTGCCTCCACAATGGCAAATTCTCAAGGACCTACAAAAACTGTAACTTCCAAAAGGGCAGTCACCAGGTCCACTGTGGCCACCACTGTATTCCTAACACATAGTAGGTCCTCCATAAATCTATGCTCATGATTCATGCAAATTAATTCATATTCATTCAGAATAACACATTCATTCACCCTGCCTCTTCCACTCTACTTTTATGAGCTTAACCAATAAGGTCACAACAGAGCCTCACAGAAGAACTTCTCCATGAGGAAACATTCTGCATTACAGCAACTGCAGACATGTTATGTCGTACATGTTTCTGCTCAAAAGAATTCAACTAACACCCACTACAGGGGAGGGAGGTGGAGACACACCCATGCCCCAGCCATCCCATGCAATGACCACATGCCCCAGGGTGAGAGAGAAGAGAAGGAAACATGACTCCCCACTCCCTCTGTCAGTCTCATTCCAGTGAGCTTCTCACAGTGTCAACATCTCACAGAGCTGAGTGGGATTCTAGTATTTAAAGAAACATATTTTTCATACAAGTTGGCCCCTAAATGCAAGCCAACCACTTAGCTGGTGCTCAAAGAAACAGTGATGTGGTTCTAATTCTCCAGGCAAAAGTGGCTGTGTTGGCCTCAACAAGAGATAGCATGTAGGCCTCCAAAGAAGAGCAATCCAAAGGGATTTTCAAGGGTAATTTTGACTCTGCAAGACTTCTGCCTCATACATAAAGGGACTTCACAATCTAGCCCAATTAGCTATGACCCCTCTAACACAGTCTGGTTCCTCACTCAAAACAAGGTTAGATTGAGGGAAGAACTTTCCAAAGGAAGCATTATACAGCTAGTTAACACAAGTGGTCTGTAGAAGAAGTCTCTATGATATAGACAATATTACTTTTGGCATGGATCATGTTTCATTATATCTTCTTCCAACCAATTTCCTAGTTTTTCTAAGATGAACCAAACTAATTTCTGTGAGATGATCATTCCGGAGAGCCTGCTTGAAATTGTTCTGCTTTTTTTCCAATTGATTTCAGCACATGTTATTTCAAGATCTCTATTCAAAATATGAAATACACTTAACCTTAGCTAAAATAATCCAACTAATTAGATGATATAAAGAACAGCTCATTAGCAGAGCACTGGTAAATATTTTCTTTATTCCAGCTCAGCAGCGCTTACTATACACTTGAGCACCATGCAGTCTGATCATTTCATAATTAGCCTCATACGCTAAGCCTAAGCAAAAAACTGTTATTGAGCAAATAATGGAACTGGACCTGTACGCTGCCAAACTCTTGGAGACTGGTTCATATAATCAGGCCAATTTAAATGGCCAATTTAAACCAACTGCACATTTTTATAAACAAGGAAATTCTAATGCTTTTAATGATCTGGTTTATTAGACTTTTTGAGTAAACAAGTTTAGAACTCTCTCTTTCCCTTTTTAGATAGGTACATATCTCAACTACAGCAACTTTAGGAGATTACATATATATATGTATCTTTGGGAATATAGAATCTTTTCTAAATTATATTTTAGGTTTCTTTAACACTTTGTGAATTTTATGATCACTTTAAGGTCCTCAAGTCACTTTGGGGACAAAGAGTCAAAGAATAAGAGGAATACAGCAACTGATGGGTTCCTTCAAATGAGATATACCTATTTTCACATTCTTTACCCCCATAATTCTTGTGGGACATTACCATAAGGAAACGATCAGAGATGAACACAAAGATTGATGCTCAAGATGTTCATTGGGGTATTGGTATTACAGAAAAAAATCAGAAGTTTCTGTATTGTCCAATCTCAGGGATATAATAAAATATGGCACATCCAAATGATGGAATATTATGTAGCTATTAAAAATGTCATTTTGAAGAATTTTAAAGACTTAGAGAAATATTTGTTATATAATATTAAGTGGCAAAAAGGCAAACCAGTAACCAAAACCACATCCAAGGCCTTGCAGAGTGTCCGGGACACAACAGACATATGTAAACAATTGTGTTACATTAAGTAACATATACAATGAGATAGCAAGTCTGTATTTTAAATACACACATACATAAACAAGTATAAAGAGAAGAGTAAGAGGAAAAATACCTACAAGTCAATAGCATTTATCTCTTAGTAATTAAATTACACATGAGTTATTTCCTCCTTCTTTCTTTTCTCATCTGTATATTCCACATTTTACAGTTAATATCTATCGCTGGTATAGTTGGGAGAAAAAAGAAACACTACAAAAACTAAATACAAAAACAGATGTAAAATTGAATTGCATTTTAAATGGGATTTTAAAAGAGTAATTAGAACACAGAAGCCTGATGATACCAACGGCTACAGCAGAAGCAAATTCTTGGGCCAGAAGGTCACAGACACCTCTTCCCAAATGAATGTTCCAAGTTAGGCCAAATTGGAATTGGGGAACTAAAAGAACTAACAGCTGTATTTTAAAAGCAAGTATATGCTTCATCTTTAATTTTGCATCAGAATTTTCTATGTTGGGATGACGTATTAAATCTATGCACAAATGCACTAGTTTTATTTCATTCTGTTTACTGGACAACATTAGCCCCAATTTTTCAACTGAAGCTCTTTCTTGCTTTTGGTAGAGAAAAGACTATTTTGTGTGGCATTGGATGGGCTTCCAGTGGGCACTGGATGGCAGCATGAGGTTCCTCTCAGTGCAGGGGGTTAGACATACCAATCCCTCAGTTGAACAGTCAAAACGGTAGAGGTGAGGTAGTAAAACCATGCTTTTACGCCTTACCCATCCCTGAAACCACAGATTAGAGAAGATCTCCCCAAATCATTTTTGATGGCCTCAAATGGCTTTAATTAACTGAAATAAACATTTCTAGTCGAATGCTATGTATTGTTAATGAGAAAGAAATGCATTCTTGGTTGAGTATCTGAAAAAACTATGTCTGGTACTTTAAAAGATAGATATTTAAGCCCTGTCACTAAGTAGCCATTTAATTAAAGTAAATGTCTCAGCATAAAACCTGCTGGCATGGGGACATGCAGGTTTAGAAATCAGTCTACAATTAAGACTTTGGGCCTAATTATATGGCAACAAACTGAGAGAGCCTAAGAGCAGTGACACATTGAAGGTCTTTAAAAGCCTTAAACTTTTGTGTCTGGATTTATGACGCTGTTTCCTCCTCATTTCCTTCTCAATTTGTAATCGACTTCACAACCTTGATTAACAGCAACATCTGGCAATTCTCTCCCAAGCAGCCGTGCTGTAGAGGAAGAACACAAAATTTAAAGTCAAATCAACCTGGGTTCAAGGAGTTGTTCTGCCCCTTGCTGGCTCTGAAACTTTGTTCTTGGTGCCTGTTTTGGTAAAACCAAGAAAAAAATCACCTACCTCTTCTGAAGGTTGTGAAGAAACAAGAGAGTAACTCAAGTGAGGATACAAAGTCATCATTCAAAATATAGCACATCTGCTATAGTTTTCAAAAATTATTGCCTTAATCTGAAAGTAACATACAAGAATGGTACTTCCATTCAACAGAGGAAATGAGTTATTTCACCCTAAAGGTATCTCGCTTGGGGAGAGCAGCAATATTTCCTCTATGGTTCATCCTATACAGTAATAAAAGAAATTTCTTTGGCATTTCCACTGTGAACTAATTAATACACACCCAAAGATCAATGTCACTGCAGGGAAAACCTGTGAATTTTTAGTTTGTCCTTTCTTCCTCCTAAATCCTTGTGATTCAGATGAAACTGTTCATTAAGACTTTTGCCTTAGCCATCGGCATCATCAGGTCTGGTGCATGACCCAGGCTGACCAAACAGAGGTCTTTTTTAGGAATTGATCTGGATCTTGGGGGGAGACCAAGGGTGGCCTCTCTCCAAGATACTGAGTTAAAGGTGCATGTCACCGTCTTCCTCTTTCCCTTCTATAACTGGAAGACCGTAGACTTTCCATTCTGCACAAACATCAGCCCACACATAACTACCTTTTCTGGCCTTTTTCCAGCAGGAAAACATTTCCAGCCTCACAAGCATCAACGTGTAGGAAGCACTACCTTACTGCCCTGAAATCACATGAAATCTAAGGCAGCTCATGGCCAGCTTTGTAAGCAAGCACATTGGTTCAAAAAAAAAAAGACTCAATCACCATCAAAAATAAAAAGGCAGTGCTGGCCGATATGCAAAAGCTCCCAGACAAAAACACCAGCACTCTAAGAGAGCCTGAAGATAGAGAAATTTTGACTATTTTCTCCTCACTGTTTACCAAGTGAGCCTGGTTTTGCTGATGAATACAGATCATTTCATTTACTTTCCACTTTTTTCATGATCCACTGATTTCTCCCATTACTAGATTATCTAAATAATCACAGTTACCTCCTGTTTACTGACTGACTCATGTGTTTTTCAGTTAGTCAAAACCAGTAAAGAAGCAAAGAAAGACCCAGGGTGTCAGATGTGATGTATTATAAATACCACCAGGATATAATTCAAAATAGAGTCATCTTATGAGGCTCAAAAGCCATCCTGTGATTCAGATTTTCACTAAGGTTGGATAGCTCCCAAAATGAATTTCAATGGGGGGACATATCTGTGTTTTTTAATATAGAAAATGCTGGTGTCCTTATAGCCCACCCAAATTGAAGTGACTGAACTAGAGAAAGACCAGTATTTGCCTGGATGACATAACAGACTCTCCTACAGGGAGGCAGTGAAAATAGTGCACTCAATTGAGTATCTGAAAAACACTCAAAATTGTTGTATAAAACAATTGAGAAATTAAGCAGCAGGAAAAGGGCTGGGTAATAAGTCCAAAAGAGGTTATTTTCCACTTTTGTGCAGAGCAATAATGGTTGTGAATCACTCATCTGCTCTTCCTCAAGGTATACCCTTGATATTTTTATCCTTTGAGGTAACACAAGTATGATAAGTTTATTTAACAACTGTGGGATCCAGTTTTCTCATCTGTTAAATGAACAGGTTGGACAACATGTATTTTTTTTTTAAGGTTCTTTCCAGATCTAAAATGTCTATAGTTCAGCTCAGAATACACAACTCCCACAGAGTTTCCAAAAGCATTTGAATAATTGGCCCCAGAGGAACAGACATCCAATAACAAAAGCCCTTCACTCCTGGACTAAAATGTTCATTTCCTCTGCTTTCAATTGATGGATAGAATAAGATGGCAATAGCATGAGTACTTATGTTATAAATATGAGTTTTTATAAATGAAAAGCATAGTTACAACACTAGAGTGAGACAGAAGGAAAGAGTAATGCTCAAGGTCAGGACACCAAAACAGAATGGATTCGCATTTGCCCAGGATATTTTAGGAGAGGTCTTATAAAATGGCAGAGAGATAGACTATGCTATAACTAAAAGGATAAAAAAGATATTGAAATAGAAAGACTGAAAAATGTTTACAGGGATAATAATTCTCCAACATTCCTTCCCCTCCAGATTCCGTGGAGCGGGAGTCTCTCTGCCTTCTTTAGAAGGAGAAGCTACCCTGATCCTCATGGATATCCCTCCACTCTCCAGGGAAGTTGGAAACACCAGTGGGACTTCCCGCTATTCCCAGCTACCTTTTTCAAACTTCGCTGCTCCACTCCCCTTCCTACATCCAACAGGGCACTCTGCAGGCAACGTGAACTATTGACATGGGTTTGCTCAGCTTCCTGTCTTGGCTCAAGCAGATCGATTTATTTTGATAACTCAACTTCTAATTGCTCCCAAGCCAATAACCACGGTTGAAGGGCCACCTTCTTCCTGAAGCCACCTATGACCCATTCCACAGTCCACTGCCCATCTCCACATAGTTCTGTCATGGACTGAAGGAAACTTGTACTTCTGGAGCTTAAGAAAGGAATGGTGAGAAGTTAAACACTGAATGTCCAAGGGATAGAGAAAGAAACAGAGTTGTCTGAAGCCACTTTAGACTTCCCAATATGGGGTGGGGGGCTAAAGTCACTTCTTCAAAACTATTTTTAAGTGGATAGTTCTGTGGCATTAGGTGCACTCACATCTCATATCGTTGTGCAACCATCACTACTATCTACCTCTGTAACATAAAGTCACTTTTGCTTAAGCTAGTTCGAGTGGGATTTCTGTCACATCCAAAACATCCTAATATATGCATAGTATACATTAGTAAATATAAGAAATTCATAAAGGATAGGAGAGCTATTTTTAAAACAATAAACATGGCAAAAATTTCTGGCACTGTAAAAGCAACCGGGACTCTGATTTAAGAAGAAGAACAATCAGGATCTGGAAAGAACAGGAAAAGATAATTAACCAAATGGATCATGTGGTATAAATCATTGAAAATAATTCTTTACTTTTATATCTGTATAAGAGAAAGCACCACTATGCAAAGGAAGCTCAAATCTCATCTCCCAGGGGAAGAAGACATTCTACACAGAAAATCAGAATTGTGCCAAACGAGCAAATCTCCTAAGGCAGAGAGAAGCCTTAGAGAATAAGGAAGGAAGTAACAAAAGAAGAGTGAACGCCTTAGCATAAAAAATTCCCTTT
Source organism: Lepilemur ruficaudatus (assembly GCA_963574885.1). NCBI lineage: Eukaryota > Metazoa > Chordata > Mammalia > Primates > Lepilemuridae > Lepilemur > Lepilemur ruficaudatus. The sequence goes on from CAUYRT010038453.1 coordinate 13,030, forward strand.
ATTGTAACAAGCTTTAGAAAGCTGTTCGCCATACTATCCTTACATATAAAAATAATTTTTAAAAGTTTAACTGAGAAATATCCAGAATCACTTTTTTCATGTCAGCAGAAAAACCTGCATAATACAAATGACTTTGAAATTAATCTAGAAAACTTACATAAGAATGAAAATATACAATATTTTAAAATGTAGAAACAAATAGTCACAACATAATCCCTTTGGTAGCAGGCCTTAATTCTTTCACAGCTTTTATTTCTTCTTCTTTACCACATATTTAAATTTGAGTAACATTATATTCCCATTTTCTCTAGGAATTAAAATTTTCTGTCACTAATATGCCTAAATATTTTATTATAAATCCTACAGTGTCGTGATCCAATAAGGAGTTAGATTAGCCACTATTATGTTCTTGGGATTGTGGTTGTTAGCCTAGAAAACAGGTTCTCTATGTAATGGGTATTTCTTATTTCTCTGCCCTTTTCTCCACTCATCAAAGTATCATCAGTGTGTATTTCAAGACAAGAAATATGACCTAGAGAAAGAAATGCAATGCGACAGAGACTTGTCATAGGTGGGCATTCATAATTTGCTTGGTGGCCAGACTCAATCATAAATACCCTTCACCTTGGCAGGGAGGCTTCGCAGCTAGAAGATGAATACTTCAATTAATTGCTGTGTCAGGCTGATTATATTTCTGGGGCAAAAAAGATTACAAGCACACTCTCAGCTAAAGCATTTAGTTTACCCATAGCAATCAGTCTCAGAAGGACCTTGCCTTAGAAATTTACCTGCTAGTATAAATCAGCACTAAAACCTCTGACACATTTAACAGCCTTTATTAAATGGATATGCAGGAGCCCACTTTATTTTGCCTCACAGGTAGGCTTAGAACTGATAATTTGCTAGGCCTGTGTGGTTTTGAGATATATTTCATAATGTGAAAGTCATTTTTACAAAAACAATTGGGAGAAGGTACTCTTCTCCAAAATTAACATAATTTGAATTACTGTAAACATAACAGCTAGATAAGGAAACCTTTTTGAATGTAGTATTTTAGTTACTTTTTGACTAGCAAGCCTGACCTCAAACTTCTCTCTTAGCTTCCACTACAGGGGGAAGTCCTTCCCAATGACAAAGCACAACTTAGATTGTCTCAACCTTTCATCTCTTCCAGTGAAAAATTCCCTAAGGATATGAATGCATTATCTTCAGCAGCCTCAGGGCCATCGTTCACCCATTCAGAAAGTCATTGGTAACAGGACAACATAAAATATGTCTCTTCACTGGAGATAACCTTAAAAAGTCCCAAAGTTTGAGGTGGAAGACAGGGAAAGAAATTACATTAGATCATCCCAAGGTGAGGACTAGATAGCAAGACGGGTCAGAGAAGCAACCTGGCATCGCAGAAAGCATTTAACGTGAAGTGTGGGAATGCTGGCTCTAGTCCCATTCTACGACCTCTGGGGTCAGGCTCAAAATTACTCCCCAAATAATTATAACAACCTACACTCCCAGGAGCAGTATATGCAAGTTCCTGCTTTAGCTACATCTTCTCCAACATTTGTCATTTTCAGATTTTAATTTTTGACAATCTGATGGCTATATCTTCTTGTGCACTTTTACTTATTACTTATATGACAAATAAGTTTTTAAATGACAAAAACATTTTTTAAGAAAAAGTTTGATGGAATGAATATATACATGATTTCATGAATGTATAAGCAAACCCCCCAAAACAGTAGATGTGCTTCCATATGTGTAATAGAATGCATTTAGAAAAAGAAATTTCCATCTATATTTATGAAATGTTGGTTTCTGAAGTGTTGGTTACATTTAGAGAAAGGACCTTGGTCTCGTAAACTGTTCCCTGAGGACATTCTACATTCCGGAAGGCAAACCGAGTCCTAGGCTTCAAAAGCAGGGCACGAGAAATACCACCACCATCATTTTCATAGCACAACGGAAGTGGCTCTCAGTGACTTAAATCTTGACCACAGTTTGAAGAAAGAAAAAAATTAAACAAATGAAATGGAAGAAGGAGAACAAAAGAGGGAAATCAGCTTTAATAAATTCAATCGGCTTCCTTGTAAATATAATTTTAACCTGATACAGCATAATAAAATTGTGTGATCTTTTAGGCATCATTATTAAAACCAAATAATGCTTTTCTGAGCTGATCCGAAAGGATAGACCTGAATAAGGAGTCGAAGGAGATGACCTTAAGTGATCCTCTTCAAAAACCTAAGATGGCAATTTTCTATTTTCGTAGCAGTCCGGTTACTTAGTAGTTATAGCTTTCTACATTTTAAGTTCCAAATGTTCTGTGATAAGCTGCATGGAGAAGCTGTTTATGAGCTGGGCCCTGGAAGCCAAGCTGTCTAGGTTCAAACCCCGGCTCCGCTGCGTATTAACCAGGACCTTAGGTGAATTATTTAGCATCTTTTCTCATCTTTAAAGTGATCATAATACTAATATCTACGTTATAATAGCTGTTGGAGGACTAGAACTTAGAACATGAACTCGCACATAATAAACAGTCGATAAATATTGGTTATTATATTCTAAACTCATTTTTAAAAGGAAATAGATTAAGTTTTTTATTAAAAGTGGATATCTAGGAAGTAGTTTCTGTGCCCTTTTTGGACCTTTAAATTTCTAAAGCTTACAGGATTATCTGGGTGATAAATTTGGGGTCATTTTTATTTTCTTCATTATGCTTTTCCATACTTAAAAAACTAACACCCAATTTTTATTTTAAGTCTTATAGAATCTTTGAATACAAACTCAATTTCCTTTCCTTTTCCAGGGAAAAGGGTCAAAGGCTGGTAATGATTATAAACACCGATTGTTGTTGAAGCACCTCTTACCTAATTATACCTGTTTACACCTGATGCAGCATAAGGCCATTTACTATTCACTCCCCTGGTACAGAACTGTTACAGATCATAGGCTCTAAAATTCAAAACAAATTTGAAGTTCATCATGGATACAGATGGTGACTTCCTGTTTGGAAGAACACAACAGTTCAGAATCTTGTCTGGATTCTTCTGACACAAAAGAGGATTACATGGCCAAAGCTTTTAATGTGCGAGGCTGGGAGGGAGAGAAGGGAAGAGGAGGGAGATGACCTTGGGGCTTTGGATTTACTATGACCGGCTTCTGCGTTGGATGATAACTGCCTTTGTGGATCTGAGGGACCAAAGATTTGAACAGAAAGTACTGTATGGAAAGCTTTGGCATCTGACTTTATGGCACAAATCTCAATTTGCCTTTTGATATGCAAGTATCAACTATAAAATAATTTAGTCTAATTCCTATATAGTTAATAATTCAAAACTAAGCAAATAAAAAGAATGTTAAATTAATCTTAATATTTTTCCATTGTGTTACATTTAAACATAAATCTGGTTTGGGGGAATTTGATTCCCAAGGAAGAGTAATTTACTTTTGCAAGGACAAGGACTGAAATTTTGACCCAGAAACAGACCTAATAATTTGGTATTCATCAAAATATAATTTTCTCTTTGGACTTAAGAGGTGACGTAGGCTAGAAATTACTGTATTTATCTTAAAAATAGTTTGCAACCCAAACATTCTCTTCTAAACCTATGAACAAATCCTCCTAACATAAACTCCTGACAGAAAACACTTTCAATTATCTAAAAACAAACAATTCTTCCTTTCTGGCTACATTCAACTTTCTATGCATCTTTCTCCCATCTTCAATGTCTCATAGAAAAACCTTTTATGGCTTTCCCTGGAGAATTATCTTATAAATCAATGGCATAGCTTCAATAATTCTTTAATAACTTTTCTGTTTTCCAAGACAAAAATGATCAGTGTTCTTCATTACAGTAAATCCCTTTACAAGCTGTTGTGTCATTTATAAATCCCTTGGGAGGAGACCAACTATATATACTTTAGAATGTTAGAACTAGAGAGTATTTTAGAGTTGATCCAACTCATGTTGCACATTTGAATCCCCTGGAGATCCTTTAGAAATACTGACGCCGGGGCGTACCCCACACCAATTAAATCAGAACGAATGCAGCACCAATTAAATCCAATTAAATCAGATGGGACCCAGTCACCTGTATGTTTTAAGAGTTCCCCAGGTGATTCTGATGCATAGTGAGGGCTGGGTACCACTGATCTAGTCCAACCACCTCATTCTACAGGTAAGGAAGGTGAGGCCCAGAGCTGGTAAGTGACATTCCTAAAGCCACATAGGTAATCAGTCACACAGCGGGGGTTAGAACCCATGTCTTCAGATTCTTTCTTCTCTATTACATTACCTTCTCTCATAACTCTATTTCTCGTTACAAAATTAGATCTCAGAATTTGATCCCAAAAAGGGACCACAATTTGGACCCAATTCCCTGGGAGCTCCCAGAGACCAGCTATCTCACAATCAGCTGGCTGCTTCCTGCATGCCCAGCAGTTTGCTGCTGTTATGACAACTATATCACCCCGTGAAATGGAACACACCCCTCCTCCTGCCACCCTTGGCAGAAAACAGCAGCCTAATTCTCAATCTATATTAATGGTTTTCTTTATTGCTTCCACCAAGCCCTGTCTTCTGATCCTTCTCTTTAAAAGAAATAATAACAACCTCTTCTAAAAAACTTCACTCAGTGCTAAATTGAATTTCTGCTCTAGGGATGAACTAAAAGCCTTCATATAAAGAAATGGCTTCAGGGCAACTTCTTGAGAAAGGAATAATTTGCTGACGGGTGGTCTGAAGCTTTGCTTTCAGGGAGAGCTGGACAGAGAGGACTGTAGAAATAGTGCAGGGATCTGGAAGTGGGCCAGGCTCCTAAGTACGCTGGTGTCACATTGCCTCACTGGCCCCTTACCCACATTCTGGAAAGGGGTAAGCACAAGTAACCCACTGGGTCTAGTGAACACCTCCTGTCTGATAAATACCACTTAAGGTGTGAAAACTCCTCGAGGGCCGTCTTCTTTGTGTTCCCACGTGCAGATCCCAATCCTACTTAACTATCTTAAAAGAACAAGAAAAACCTTTGTTTTACTGAAAAATAATCCTTTGGGGGTAGGAAGAAAAAGATGACTGACCTGTGAGGACGAGAAGTCAGAATAATGGTATAGTTGAACAATCAAAGGACCAGGAGCCTACAGACTTCAGTTCTGGCCCTGCTCCTGCCATTCACGGCTGCGTGTGTTTGGGCAAGTCCGTGTCTCTGCACTTTGTTGCCCTCATAGGTAAAGCTGGAACAATACCTACCCTGACTGCGCTCCATGGGTTAGGTTATGAAAACCAAATATAGAGATAATTTATATAAAAGCATATTTATAAAGCTGCACATAAAGAAAGAACAAAGGAGATGAAAAGAAACCTATATCACCAGATAAAAAATTGAAACATTCAATACTAAGTTCCTGAACAAAAGACCTAACTGTAGAACGATTATTCAGCAACATAAATGTCATGAATGACAACCCCAACTGTAGAGCCAGGCAGACTTGGAGTCAAATATTAGCTATGTCAGGTGACCTCTGGGAGCCTCAGTGTTCTTGTCTACACATGGGGGATTGTCATGGTACCTATCTCTTATGGGTTCGACAAGGTCGACACGAGCTAATCCTGTAAAGAGCATAGCTCACTAAATGTTAGCTGTGGTTATTATTGCAATAGTAATCAGTGTTATTATTATTGCTTCCCCCACCTCCCAGAGTTGTGGTGAATAGGAATCAGATTTGTAAAGTGGGAGCACACAGCAAGCATTCAATAGATGACCATCACTGCTCCACTGCAGTCACCAGCTCTCCCTCCTGGCAGAACCAGAAATATTTTTAAAGGCACATTTTCAAACTCTTCTCTTTCTCACCAGGAGATTTCTTTTTGACCTGGTCCAATTCTTTAGAGGCTTCATCGGGTAGTCCTAGCACCATTAGGCAGGCTATGAGAGGTCCAGTTGGCCACGCCCACATTTCAGCCACACACAGACTCTAGGGGCCCCAGCTGCTACGTGCACTTCTCAAGGCAGAAGCAGGAAGTGGTTCTCTTAGTGTTAGCTCCCTGTCCTATAGCTATTTGATCCCATAGCTAAATCAGGATGGCTGGCAGGGATCCAGCTAATTACCAGAATAATCAGACATAATGAGCAGAGGAAACAAAGGAACAAAAGTCATTTGAAGAGACGTTACATGAAATGTGCAGCTATGTTCTAGAAGTCTCTGTGCATGACAATTTGTCATTGATCCTACCGACATTTTCATGTGAATGAAGAAAACGGGGGGAAAAAAATCACAAAAAGTTAAGGCATAAAACGTTCACTTAATGTGAAACTTCATGCAAATCATATGTAAACACAATACAAATAATATTCTCTGTGAAAATGTTAAAAATATTAGTTGAGTTTCTTATTGTGCTAAAATTCTATAATTAATATGTATAGAGACCTAGAAAATGCAAATGAGAAAAATGAAAATGAATTAAGATCATCCATAATCAAACCTCCCAGAGATGATGCTATTAACCTTTTGGTATATATTTTCATATTTTTCCCTCTCTGCGTACATGTAAAAATAGAAATTTTTCCCCAAAAGGAGTTATAATAACTCTAATTATGTCCCTTAAAAGTATAAAGTTTAAAGACCTAATGAAATAAATAATGATAACTAGTTTCTCCTTTTGATTACCATGTAATTAAAATATATGAAAACATAGTGCTTGTTATTTAGTAATACAGACAGATAATACTTATAAAGCACTTATATTATGCCAGGCACTTTCCTAAAGTCCATATACAAATTAACCCCTTCGGTTCTCACAACTGCTCGATGAAGTAGCTATTAATATTATTAATATGGTTCCTGAAACCAACGCACAGAGTGGTTAAGTAACTTGCCCCAAAGTCACACAGTCGGTAGCATGCTAAACTGGGACTAGAACCCAGGCAGTAGGGCTCCATGGTCCATGTTCTTAACCATCTTGCTATATGATGCCTTTCAATAGAAGTTCAACATTATCACCATAGAATTGGAAAAGAGAAACTCCCCTGTGCTTGTTCATACCTTTGTAGTGAATGATATATACTAATAGTATGGTGATTGCTAAGCTAATCATAAAACTGTCTAACATGCTAAAAATCACAACATACCTAAATAATCTAGGAAAAAAATACTGATTAAAATAAACTAAACAGAACTTGCATTTCACAAGCAAAGAAGGAATGATGATCTTGGAAGGTAGGACATCGGCATCCAATGCAACCAACACAAGCTTTCTTCAAGGATGCACTGTCTATGTTTAGGTTTATGATTTAAAGGTTAGCCTGCCAAGAATTTTTAAAAAGGTTGATACATCTGTGGCTGCATTTCCCCAGAGCACCACAAACTGCAGTCTTGCCAAAATTAAATAAAAGGATTGACTGTTCTCCTTCTTCCTCTGCCTTGAGAATGTCACCATTTGAACTGTGTGGGGAATAAAGCTACTATGAACTTAACATTCAGGAATAATTTTCTGCTTGGGTTGTAACCAAAACTCCTTATTCCATGACCGTGGTCCTAAAAGTCCCAAAGCACCAGCTAGAGACAGATTCAAACACTCCAAGAAAGATTCATCCCTTCCAAGAAAGATTTTGAAAAGAAAAACCACGTGCAGGCTAGGAAGGTACACAATTCCATCATAGGTACTGCCTGTGATAGGGGTATATCTAAAGTTATGCCAGCTGTAGATCACCAGAGTGGCCAAAGAGAAGTAACATTAAGAAGTATTTTTATGATATGTTATAAGTATCCAGTGGAAAAAAGGGAACAGGAGAGAATATATAAATCAGGAAAGCTAACAACTATACCAAACATCCTCTACATCTCCGTGGTATAACATAGTAAGGGTTTCTTTCTTTCTCACGTTACAGTCCAGTGCAGATTGGCACTAGCAAAGGACTGGACTCCACATGGTCACTCAGGGTCTCAGGTCTCTTCTTCCAGTGGCTCTATCATCTCCCAGGACCTCAGGCTCCTCTACTGGATCCAATTGACAAACCAAGAGAGACACAATAAAGAATCACATGATAGCTTTTACAGGGACTAGGCCAAAAAGTGGCCAGATCACACCTGCCCACATTCCACTGGCCAGAACTCAGTCACTTGGCCCAACCCAACTGAAAGGAAGGCTTGAAAATGAGCCCAGAAGGAAAACAACACAGGAAATACAGCATGATCTCTGCCATGAGGAAGGGGAAGGAAATTAGTCCAAATTTTGACAAAAATAGGCAGAAGGGCCTTTACCTAAGTCATTGTCAGAGGCCATGCTTCTTAGGGATAAACTGAGCTAAGGCTGAATTATCAATCAATTAAGAATGTCCTGTCCTGTATGTCCTTTCCTGAACATGATGCGATGGTCTCATGTTCCTCTAGGCCAGTGTTTCTCAAATTTTGTCTTGCCGAGAGACATTTGGCAATGTCTGGAGATATTTTTGATTACCACAGCTTGAAGGAGGGGTTCTACAGCCAGATCTAGTAGACAGAGGCCAGGGATGCTGCTAAACATCCTACAATGCACAGGACAGTCCCCACATAACAAAGAATTATCTGGACCAAATGTCAACAGTACCAAGGTTAAGAAAATCTGCTTGAGGCCTCGAATGTAGGGTCTTGTTCAAGTATTTATTATAACACTTCCATTCATGGGCCAATTTTGAGAACCTACTGTGTATGTGCCAGGTGCTTCACTTATCACACTGTAAGGGAATAGTTACTTACTTCCATGTTTCTTTTTCCCCTTCCCCACGACTGAGTTACAAGCCAAGGAAAGATTGGTCTTAGCACATAATATATGTTGAGTGAGTGGATGGATGAATAACTTTGTCCCCTAAACCATTGTGCCCCATGCTCTGACCCTCTGAATAAACGAAGGAATTTAGTTCTCAAGACTGTCCATTCTGAAAGCCTAATAAAACAACAACAAAGATGATAATATAGTCTGTTCTATAAAAACCCAATGCTCAAAGGAGCACATGACCTAAGCAACTGGTAATGAAGCACAAAGCCTCACTCTAGTAAGTTTGCTGATCACAAAAACCTCACGCAGATCCGAAGATACAGGAAGATGGATGCACCTACACGGCAGCGGCACAAACTCCATTTGACCTGAGCCCTGAATAAGCATCTACTATTCCGGCTTTCATAACATGGCACATGGGGATAGGCACAATTCCAAAAGTTCATCCAAAATCTCTCCACACACAAGAAGAGGAGCCCCTTGAAGTCTGGAATGGGAATTCCATATCAATTTGGAAATTTTATAATACAACTTCAGTTTTGACTCAGCAATGCCAGGTAGAAATGGGGCAAGTAAGTACCACATGTTTACAAGGCTGTTGAGGAAAATCAGACAGTCTCTAAGAAAAACTATGGCCAAGGATTCATAGCCATAATTAACAATAGTTTTTTTAAAAAATCTCCTTCTGTATCTCCTGTGCATCTGCGGATTTTGTTTGCAATGCCTGTCAGCTACTCCCAGCTCCAGCCTCCGGCTCCTTCTCCCTCCTAGAAAGAAGTTTCTCTTAGCAACAGGGAGTCTAGTTGATCCCAGTGTAAGTCACTTCATGAGGTTCCTTTCCTGACTCTGTTCCCTTCTCACCCCTTTTCTTCCACTGTATCAGTTTTCTCACGGAAAAGAGGGCAGAGCTCCTACGTACTTCTCACAAGCATGCCAAGAAGGGATGTGCTCTTATACCCGTAACAATCAAAACACAACCTCACATTTGTAAAATGTTTTTCAAGAAAGTTCTTTCATATTTGTTATTTTATTTGATTCCCATTTTCTGCCTTCAAGCCTAAAGTTCTCCAGTGACACCTTTCATTGGTTTGATGCTTTATTGGAATAAAACTAATAAATGTACAAAAGATGGTCCCAATACCTTCTACCCCGGAGAAGCTCTGTGGTGGTGCATGCCCTTGTGTTGGGTAGAAAGAGAAATAAATTTGAAATTGGAGAGTTTGGCTTCATTCAATTATGACAGTGTCACTTACTAGCTCTATGTTGCTATTTATATCACTAATTTTCTCTAGGACTGTTTCCTCCCGTGTTGAGCAGCAATAATGCTGTCTGCCGTACTTCACCATTGCTCTTAAAAGGACCCAAAGGTATAAAATACACAAAAGCATTTTGTAATGTGGTATCATCATTTATTTCTTCCCCAAAATGATCAATATGCCTCTAAGATACTGAATGTCTTTACCCAAGGTAGAACTGCCAGAAAATACTGCAAATAAATTGGGTTCCATAGATGATATCATTCAACAAATTAAATGCTGCACTTTTGTCTTCAACCAATATCTGATGACTTTTAAATTAACAAAGGGGAATAAGCAGAAACTGATATATTCTACTTCAAATCACAGCTTCTTATCATTTAACAACAGCTAAAGTTTAACCTCAGTCACCTTTTGCCAAGAAAAAACAATGCAAGTAAACATTTCAAAACTACACACTGTTCAATTGTTCTAGCAGTTTTCTCTCACAAGACACCACAAAGCTGGGATGGCGGAGGAATGTCTGTGGACCATTAGCTGTATTTTTTTCCTTTTTTTATAACCAAATAATACATACATGTATTCTCAGTGTAGTAAGTATAAGGCTTCAGTTATGCAAGATGAATAAGTTCTAGAGATCTGCTGTACAGCCTTGTGCCTATAGTTAACGATATTGTACTGTGCACTTAAAAATGTAAAAGTGTAGACTCATTAAGTGTTAACACACCAAAAATTAGTTAATTCATTAAAACTTCTAAAGTTTCAAACAGTACAAAAACATACAGAGTAACCTAGAAAGCCCCCCTAACCCTACTCATCTTTCCTTCCCAGAGACAGCCACAGCTTACATCCTATTAGGCTTCTTTCTGCAGATTGACTACATGTGTGTATATAGGTGTCTCTCATTTTGTTAAATAATTGGGATTATACTTCACAAATTGTTCTACAATTTGCTTTTTTACCTTTTTCTATATTTGTTCATGTTGTGCATGCCCATCCACTTCATTCTTTTTAATAACATAAGATTTTGTTAGGTAGACACTCCAAATTTTACTTAACCCTACTGATGGAAATGTGGTGATTCCCAATTTCCACAATCATTTGATTTGGGGTTTTTTTGTTTGTCTGAGACAGGGTCTCATTCTGTCACTCAGTCTGAAAGGCAGTGGCATGATCATAGCTCACCACAGCCTAGAACTTCTGGGCTCACGAGATCCTGCTGCCTCAAACTCCCAAGTAGCTGGGACTACAGGCACACATCACCACACCCAGCTAATCTTTTATTTTTATTTTTTGTAGAGATGGGTTGCTATTGCTCAGGCTGGTCTTGAACTCCTGGCCTCAAGTGATCCTCCCACCTTGGCCTCCCAAAGTGCTAGGATTACAGGCGTGAGCCACTGTATCCCCAGCCAGCTTTGATAAAGTTGAATTGCTAATGGACTCCATTTCACTGCCTCTCTCCAAATTCCACCTGAAATCAACTTCCAGCAAAGTTCTTTCTAATATCCTTTTCCTGTCAGTGATGAGAAGTGTGAAAATAGTGTGAACTCAATAGAGCCTTTTAAGAAGAGGCTAAAGAGAAGGTAAGCAGGCTAGACTCAAGGCTAAATCTTTCAGTCTACATTCCTTTTTGACTGTTAACAGCAGTTGTTCAATCAGCCCTATATTTCACTCACAGAAAGAATGAGGCTGTACCCAAGGCTTTCCATGTTAAATTAAGTTTCTTCCTCCTACCCACCCCCCAGAACAGAGAAAGAAGACATGCATGTGAAAATCTTTGCATGCTATAAGGAATTGTCTATGCATTTAAGCTAGGTCTTAGGTTCTACAAAAGAACTAAATAGAGTGATATTGCTAGAATCTTCTACAAGTGCAAAACTGTCTTCACTTGGAATTTCCAAATTCAGGTATTTGTTGATTGCCTACTATGTGCTGAGAGGGGCTCAAAAGTAGTGTAAGATCCAACCTCTGCCTTCGCGTAACCATAAAACAGGGAGATGAGGTGTATATGAATAAAACAATAAACAATGCAAAGGAGTCCATGACTAAGTGCAAAAATGAATGATACAGATAGTAAGTACTCTAGAAGGAATTCTCAGCAGCAGTAAATTAAAGGAAGTAATATCAGATGAGTCATTGTGATTAGGGCCCTCAGCATTGTGATGAGGGCTTAAAGTGCTAAATTAATTGATGAGTGCTATCCCATGAAACGGTAAATTCTGACTTTAAGAGACACCTGGAAAAATGAATCTAAGCATAATCGCACATTTGGTGGGAATGAGACTAGAGGGAATAATGTTCCAAGAGGTGAAAACCGGATGGATGCCACATAAAGGCTCAAGAAATATCCCCAGAATCTCCCGACCTCCAACCCCTTCTGCAGGCCAAACAGGCTGCAAAGGACTTCTCTGAAAAGCCTTCTCAGAGGGATCAGAATTTAAGTTTACGGCACTTTCCTGCTCCTGAAGGCTGACTGTGTGTAAAATACAGTCAAAAATCATCACTAAGAACCTACCGTGCACCAACTTCTAAGTTAGGACCAGATAAAGACACACCCTGCCTTGAAAGCATCCATGCGTCTCTGAACAACCCACTCAAAACAAGGCTGCAACTCAAGGCTGTCCTGAACCCCAGCTAGCAAATGGTAGAGCCTGGACTCATAAAAAGAGGAGCAACAGAAGAACATACGCACAACGTATATCTGCAGCCAATGAAAAAGAGGATATTACACTGGAGCCAGGATTTCAAGGCTTCAGTGAACTATGATCACACCACTGCACTCCAGCCTGGGCAATGGAGTGAGACCCTGTCTCTAAAAATAAAAAAAAAAAAATTTAAAAAAAGAGGATATTATAAAATATTTCCTGTTTTAACTTATCCCTATAACGTTGAGCCTTGGTTTGGTCTATTGGGCCTAGTAGTTTCTTCCAACTCTCTGGCTAGAAGTGTGCCCATATATCCTATTACAAAGCTTTTAAATAGTTTCCAGTTTCTTTCTCTATTTTTCACAAAGATAGTCTCGATCTAAATCCAAAAGTAATCTCTCCTCTCAACATATTACTAAAACAAAGAATAAAGAAAAGAGGGAAGGATGGAAGAAAATGAAGGAAAGACATTTTGCAGTAGCTACTCAGAAAAAAAGAAACCCTCTACCACTTCTGCCGCAAGTTTGTGTAGACAGAGCACATGGTCAGGGGGAAGGTCTGAAGGCGCCTGTTTTCAGCTCACTCCTACAGAAGCAGCAAAGGCATATCTGCATTCAGAAATATTAGAGGGAAAATGGGGAGAAGCAAGAAATTGCTATTTGTCTCTCACTAGAAGTCAAGAAAGTAAAAGAAACAAAGTGTCCTTTGATGCCGCAGCGGGCAGGGATGGCAATGGTGTAGAGCAGGGCTGATGAGAGGCGGCATAGACTTGTTTTTTGGAGCAAACTTGACTTCTTTAAGTCACTTGCCATCAATTGTGGGTCTTGCATAATAGCTGACTGTATTATTTTTTGCCCCAAGAATAGACCTTTGTTCTCATACAGTATTACCCCCTTGAATGTTTCAGTACTAGTCACTATGCTTAAAAGAAAGGCACAAAATACTATATTTGTTCAAAACAAAGATGAAATCAACTATTAAATCATCTTTTCTAAGAACTCACCAATCTATGAATAAAATATGCTTGGAAAACAGATATTTCCTGCCTCTGCTTTTTCGCTTTCAGTGGCGTTAAGAGGTACATTTCAGCAATACTTTTCTCAAAAAGTAAAACTAACTCACGTGCATTTGAGCTGCTCTGCTAAACTCCTTTCTGTAGGATTGGATTCTACTCAAAGGAACATGTGTTCATTTTTAAAAATATTTCACAGCATAGACGTGCTCACTAGAACCTTTGGTGTGTGTGGTATCTCTAATGCTGGCTCCATTCCCGCCCACTATTCACCTGTGCAAATGTCTAAGTGACAGCTGACATACAACATGTAAATCACTGCAAAAGAGAAACTCACAGAAAACCTTGGAGCTTCATTCCATGTCCCAGAGCATCACTGCCAAAGATACAAAAGGTCTGATTGTTTTATCTATTTTGTGATAGATTTGAATGAAGCGATCAGCTTCTCTAAAATAATTACGTAACAAAAGATAACGCTTAACTCCTTACAGAAGTGGCACCCTTGAGAGACAAGCTTGGCTTATTTCCATTGCTTTCCTTTGCTCACTGTGCACCAGCTGCAATGGCCGCTTCTGCACTCCTGAGAATGCCACAGCTCCCTCCCTCCTCAGAGCTTCTGCCCAGACAACTCCCTCTGTCTAGAGCATCCTGTACACTCTTTCTAACCTAAGCAAACCCAATTCACCTTTCAGATCTCAATTCAAAAGCCACCTGTCCAGGACAGCCTTCCTGACTAGCCCTCCCACCCCGAGTCTAGATGACATTTCCTGTTGTATATGCTATGCTGGATTCCTATGCACAGGAATCACAGTTTATAGGGACATTATGTGGTTCTTTGATGAAGATCCATCTTCTATACCAGACTGTAAGCCCTGTCAGGACAGAGACTATGCTTCTTTTGCTCACACTGGATACTCAGAGCCTAACACAATGCCTGGCATATATTAACAGTAGGAACTCAATATATGTGCTAAATGCATAAACAAACATATCATGTCCTGACACACTACCATAATAAATGATCAGACCAAATAAAGACGTGATGAGGAAGAAAGTCTGTCCTGAAAACTGCCTAGTCAACTGGCTCAACACAGTATCGGCAATAGTAAGTTGATTCTTCTCACTGAATTTAGTTTTACCTTGATCAATGCTATGATGATGACCCTTGCTTTAGCCCTAAGGATAGCATAAAACCACAGAAGGATTAGGTTCAGCAGCATACTACAGAAAACCCAAAAAAACAGTGTCTTAAATAAGATAGATACATATTTCTCCTTCATTGTAAACAAGGTCTATAGGAAGTTACCCAGGATTGGTGTAGTGCTCTATGGTGATAGAACCCAGGTTCTATCTATTTTGCTGCTCCAGTCTCCATGACATTGACTTCTACTTCATGATCCACAAGGGCTGCTCAAGTCCAGCCATCTCACCCAATTCCAGGCATCAAGAAGAAAGAAAAGGGTAAAGAAGGGTGATGTTCCCATAGTCTGAAAATCTCACACGTAAATCTTTTGGCCAGAATATCATCACACGTCCATAACTAGCCACAAGAGAAGCTAGAAAAAGTAGCCTTCAATCCAGGAGAAGTATAAAGTACATACAAAGAAAGGAAGACTGGATGTTAGGAAACAGTCAGCAGTCTCTGCCACAGATTGCTCAATGCAAAATAACCAACTATACATTGAGTTCTGCAAATGTGTTTTTAGATTTACTTTTATTTTCTATTTTTGTGGGGTTTTTTTCTTTTTTTTTAAGAGATGGGGTCTCACTCTGTCTCCCAGGCTGGAGAGCAATGCTGTGATTATAGCTTCAAATTTCTGGCCTCAAGTGATTCTCCCGCCTCAGCCTCCCCAGTTGCTGGAATTACAAGCGTGAGCCACTGCGCCTGGCGTGATAAAATTTTGTAACATTTACACTGTCCCAAAGGCAGACTTAATGTTTCACATTTTATATACCTGCCAGTTCTACTGTGTACCTTCCTTGTTTTAGTGACAAATCTTTGAGAGTTTCACCATCGCAAGGGATTTCAGACTCTGCAAGAGATAAAAATGTGACCAGGTGAACACTTATGTAAAAACTAAATGCAACCAGTCTGATTCTTCTCAAAGGGCTGCAATGTAGGTTTTTCAGTCAGGTGAAGGATTTTCATTTTTCTGCAAATCTCTCAAACATACTCCCCCTTTATAATGTATGCATTTTCAGTCATATGATTTCTACATTTTCTAAAATACTTATAGTCGAATTGTTGGTTATAGAAGAAAGCTTAGATAGGAATATATATATATATTCAAAAGGTAGTTCAAACCAGATCAATATCTTCTTTTAAAAAAAAGTTATTCAGACTTCTACTGCTAAGCTCCTGGCATTTCAGAAAGTAAGAAGAAGAGCTGAGTATGAAGCAAAATGAAAATCCCTACAACTGTTCTAAAAACAGCAATCTAGTAACACTAGTGACAGTTGCTAGAAGCTTAGAGGAAACCTCCACAAAATTGCTGGAGATACTTCCTCACTTGTTTCTAACAAGTCTTTCTCTGAGAGTGACAACGCTTTGTGCCCAGTTTAGATTTAGTGTGTCTACAGCAGTCTTGAAGCAAGTTTTGTTGATAAACCACAACAGCATGTGGTCATATTTTACTGTGGATAAAAGTCATCTCAGAAAGCCAGATCTGAGGACTTGGTATACTACATAACAACCAAATCCCACAATTCCATAGCTAGTTCTCCACACCCGACCCCCAACACCCTCTCTTAAAAGTAATTGTCTGCTCTTTGCAATTAGGAAATTCTACAGTAAACCAGCCTGTGATCAAAGGCCTCTCCATCAGCTTTCCCCAAATGCATAATCTGCAGCTGGCAAAGACTCAGAAGCATCTTATTGACCATGAGGAAATTTGATTTTTGAACTGGAGGGATGCAGAATCTTGTTATATAGCCCACAGTGATCATGCATTTGAAGTCTATTCCTCCTTTCCAGGGCAAATTTTCTCTTTCTGGATCTTTGCTCTCTTTCTGATGCCTACACCAAGAGATCAGGCCTGAAAAATTGAAGGGGAATTTATACAATGTTAGCATACTCTCGGAAAAGCTAACATCTTAAAAGAATAGAAGGAAAATAGAATTAGATATGTCAAAGTGTGAGAATGCTAACAAGCATCACACACACACACAGTGCTTAGTAGTCAAATAAGCTTGGAAAACACTGATGAACAATGCAAAGGGTTTCTTTCTTGCAGACCTTCTCAGAACCTTTAGTATTGCCAGTATGCATTACGGATCCCCAAGAAGGGCACAGTTAGCAGATTTTTCTACTTGAACTCTTGTTCACCAGAGCGTCTTATATTAGGCAAGTGCTCTGTAGAATATACACAGAAAAATGCTGGACTGGTAAGAAATATATCAAAATGAAACAGCAGCTATCTCTGGGTACTGAAGTTTATCATTTTAATTGTCTTTATTTCCAAATTCTCTATAATAAAATTGTATTGCTTTTATAATTTGAAAAAGTTATATATGATTAAAAAATAATGTTTGAGTCTATATTATTTTAAGATTTTTAAAAATCAGAAGTATCTAAAGGTAAGATTTTCCTTTCCTAAAAGAAGTAGAGGTGTTTATTGTTCTTTAAGATTTATTATATGCCCCCATGGTGCCAGGTTCTGATAGTAATATGAGTAATAAATAGGAAGAATTTATTTCAATGATTTATTACATACTGCCAGTGGTCTGAAAGAGGAAAAGAGACTCTTTAAAGATTTTCCTCTCTACTAATAAACAAACTAAAAGCTTACAAACATAATAAAAATACATATATGATATTAATCTTAAATAAATATATATATGTATACACTACTGTGATGTTCTTCCCTAATCATTTGAAAGATCTCATTTTAGATTAAACATCCTGATTTATCTTTTGTTTAGTACTCTCTATATAAAAACCTGCTGGGTGCATTATAAATAAAAATTTGTCAGTAGACCCTTGTGTAAACTCTATTATTTACTATTTCATCAATTTATTGAATGCCTATTATGTGCCAGGAAATATGCCAATCTTTCTGAAAAATCCCATGAAAACAGAACTTTCTACATGACTAGTTATTTTAGTAGCTAATTATCTAAGCAAATATAATACTCTTTATAAAATGATAAAGAAAATACTTAGCATAGAAAAATTAAAGTTATAACATCAATTGAGCAAATATTTTATGATAAAATGGTATTGCTTTGTCTTACTTAATTTCAGTTTGACAGTCACAGTAACTTAGACAATCTAGAAAAGTAAAATCAAATTCTAATTCTGGCCAAAGGAAAAAAAATTTCAATATGCTTGATCCTAAGGCTTCCTACATTTCCAGTTATACCAGGTTTCTCAAAACAGACAGGAGGAGCCAGACATCAAAGTTCATCTTCAGCAAGTCTACAAACCACTTTCTTGCTAAAGCATTTCTGTCTCCAATTACCACCACAAGGAACAGATTAAATTGGCAAGGCCACCTCTCCAGGTTCACCATAAACAAAAAGACTCTTCTTCTAACTCACCAGGCTGTTCTCCCCATGGAACATTCTCAGGCAATGCTGGGAATGGCCCCCTTCCCTTCAGCTGAGAGAAAGGTCAAGGATGGTCAATAGGACACTCTAGTCCAGGAGAGTTTGGGACTTGATTCACCTATCAAGAGAAGCAAGGGACATGCTAGGCAGCAATACCCAACATGAGCCCAGAAAGTCTCCGAGTAGTCTCTCTACAGTTCAAAGGGGGAAACCTGGGGAAACTACGTCAGCTAAAAGCTCCGGTGTCAAATTCGTTAGTCCAATAGGCTAACCACAACCAGACACAAGGGCTGCAAATAGGTGCAAGTTCCTTTGCTTCCAGACCTGAGTTCAGAGGACTACATTTTGTGACTAGCAACATAATTGCTCAGGAAAATTATGTTGCCCTGCTCTAATTATAGCTCTGCTGGAACTGAGTGTCTAGAAAGTGTTGAGATTTCCTTCAATTTCACTGAGCAAATGTTCTAATAGCTGAAGTGGATTCACATAATTATATTAGAAAAGGTCCTTTTTTAGAGGGCTAAGTTTCCACAAATGAAGCCACAGCAAAATAAAAACAAACTAAGTCTACCATTTTTTACTGTACACATATGTTCACCAAATATGTATTATGTGTGTAGTTCACACTGCTAAATTTGTCTTAAGAAGTCACTATTTCAGCCAACAACAAGAATTAAGACTTAAAAAAAAAACTCATGGAGAACTTAAGAAATGAGAAATCTAACATCACAGAAATACAACTTTATTTTAAGGAAAAAAAATTAAGTAAGAAAAACTTGGGCCTGAACTCTAAATTTTGTAAATGTTAATAGAATCAGTGTTAATAAGTTTAAGTTAATTGGGACTTCCAAAAACTAACATATTAAGACATAAGTGAAGACCAAGAAAGCCTGCAAAGAGGACTGTCTTAGTCCACTTGGGTTGCTATAACAAAATACCTTAGACTGGGCATAAGGTTAACTTATAAACAACAGAATTTTAATGCTCACAGTTCTAGAAGCTAGGAAGTCCAAGATCAAGGTGCCGGCAGATTTGGTGTTTGGTGAGGGCCCATTCCTCATAGATGGGGCCTTCTTACTGGGTCCTCACATGGCAGAAGAGGCAAACGAGCCCCTCAGGCCTCTTTTATAAGAGCACTAATCCCATTCATGATGGAGAAGCCCTCATGACCTAATCATCTCCCAAAGGCCCCCACCTCTTAACACTGTCACGATGGGGATTAAGCGTCAACATACGAATCTTGGGAGGACACAAACATTCAGACCATAGCACAGAAGGACGTATGAAATACTTGTGGGCCCAAAGCAAGGGTGTTTAGAACTCAAATAGCATTACTAATTAACATAGAACAATTATTCTGTCACCAATGAACACAAACACAACATGACATGCCTATAAAAGTTAGCAAACACCCACTGTTGTCATTATCCAAAACGAAATGTCAAGATAACCAAATACTCACAAATGAGAGCCACATCTCAAAGCACAAAGAAATTCAAACCAACTGAGATGGTTATAAATAACAAAGAAAGCAGCTGCTATTGAACTTTCAACTTTCTTAATAGCTCATGTCAGCAGCAACATAAAACACAGAGTAATTTTCTAAATGATTGGTCAAGACTCTCTTAAGCAACTAATCATGATGCAATGGGAAAATTGGGATAACTTTGTGTATCACAGAATAAAATGGCATTAGAAGAAAAGCACTTCCCACTCTCTTATTAACTTAGCAAATAAGAAGAATCTGTCATTGGCCTCTAGATTGGTCGGTATATAAGTAGCAGGTAGTAATTTTTATTTACCTTCCTTTCTGAAGGACTGTCCAATGATCCATTTATAATTTCCTAATATTATTCATTATAAAATATTATTATAGAAATGATTTCTAATAATCATTTCTATTGATTGTCACCCAGCATATATTGGAACAGAGTTAGGACAAAATTCCACGTGTTGCTGGTCTCCTCTTCTCTTCCTGGTCTGGTCTGGTCTCCTCTTCCTCATCTTCTCTCCTCTTCCTCGTCTGGTCTCCTCCTCCTCTTTCAGTCAGGTCTCCTCTTCCTCCTCCAGTCTCATCTCTTCTTTCTCATCCGGTCTGGTTTCCTCTTCCTTGTCTGGTCTGGTCTCCTCTCCTTTTCCTCCTCTGGTCTGGTCTCATCTCCTCCTTTTCCTCTCCCCCCTCTTCCATGCTTTCCTTAGGGTCTTGCTCTGTTGCCCAGGCTAGAAGCGCAGTGGTGTCACCACAGCTCCATAGCTCACTGCAACGTAACACTCTTGAGCTTAAGTGATCCTCATGCCTCAGTTTCCTGAGTAGCTGGGACTACAGGCCCGTGCCATGATGCCAGGCTGATTATTTATTTTATTTTATTTTTTTTTTTGAGACAGAGTTTCACTCTGTTGCCCAGGCTGTAGAGTGCCATGGCATCAGCCTAGCTCAGTCTGATTATTTTTAGTAGGGATGGGGTCTCGCTCTTGCTCAGGGTGGCCTAGAACTCCTGACATTAAGCAATCCTCCTGCCTCAGCTTCCCGAAGTGCTAGGATTACAGGCATGAGCCACACTGCCCAGCCGAATTTCCTTTTCAAATAAAGGAAAGTTTCCCACTAAAGAAAAAAAAAAAGAATTTAGCACAGTATCTGTTCCATAGAGTGCTCAATAAATGTGATTTTGAGAGCAGTACAGTGTGGGCAGGCCCTTGAGTCAGACAGACTTCCCAACGTTAAATCCTGGCTCCAACACAATTATTGCATTTCATTGATTCTGTAACATGCTTCCCTCACTTCCTATTCCCATATTTTAAACACCTCTGAAATCAGGATGCACCTTAGCATTGTAATGTGGTTTAATTGCCACTGCCTGTTAGCAGTACCTGAGATAATAGCTTGTCTTCACAACTGATATCTTACTTTGGGCAAGTTATTTAATCTTTTGTTACTTCAGTTTCTTCAGTTGTAAAATGGGGATAATAATAGTATCTACTTTATAAAGATGTTGTGAAGATTAGATTTGCTTTGTAAGTTTCTAAGTTAATAAGGGCTTAATAAACTCCATGTATTGTTAAAAAAAAAATTCTTTACTGAAAAGAACACAAATGTCACAAACCTTAATATTTGTATATGAAACACACATCTAATGACAAATGAAGGAGAGATTTTGTGGATGAAGAATCAATAATAAGTACTAATTTAAATTGAAAAATATAAAAGAGACTCTAAATATAAGATTTTATATAATGCTGACATGTATGTTTTATCTATTCAAAATATAAAATTATATAAAAAGCAAATACGAAAACTTAAAATGAATAGAAATAAATTATTTTAGCTATTTATGAACTTGCTAACAGTAACTCAGAGGGGGAATATTATTTCAAGAGACTTTTAAATACTGCATTCAGTATATTCTTGATGATACATATTTAAAGAAAAACACAAAAGCAAAGGAGTCTTAAAGCTAACTCATTGGGTATAATGTTAATAATATTACTGCCATGGTAACTTGGAAATTATACTAAACATACTACCTGTATAAGATAAAGCAAATAAGTAATTACGTTAACATATTCGTGCTATTAGGCACCATAATTTTCAGTGCAATAAGAGATATAAAAATCAAGAAAATTTAAAAATATCAAAGTGAACATATGATTTCTACTTTTTAAAAATATTTCCTAGCTCTGTTCATTTAATGTAAGAAGAATCGATGTCACTTTAATAGCAATGAGTAACCATACTGGTCAAATCTTGGTTATAAACACCATTCCCAACTAAGAGAAATTGTTATTCCAAGAAAGGGGCAGGAAAAATATAAGTTAATTGTAGAATATCTCATTATGCCAGAAAGCAAAGAAGAATTTAAACATTACTGATGCTATATCAAATAAAGTTGGAACTCAGAAACACCTGGAATATCACTAGCCAAATTAGGTACAATATAAACATCAAAATAAATATCTACAATTGATGGCTAGACACTAAATGCATAAAAATCCATAATGAAAGTCAAAAAAAAATAAGCGAAAAAACTCATGTGCCACTAATGACGTCGACTATTACAAAAACTCCTTGCTTTAAAATTGGAAATCAAAGATACAAAATTAACCATTTCCTCTGTACTTTTATGAGGCACGGGATTTCACCCCAGTGGATGATGATCAAGCTCTTATCATTAGGTAATAATGCCAGCTAATAAATGAAGAAAAATTGATATAATTAGAAAATCACAATTTTGCAACCCCCAATGGAATAACTGATTCATACAAGTATGATGAATGGATGCTAAAACCATTAGATAAAAGGTTTATGGAAAGCAGGTATTACCCTATAGACTATTTTCTAAATGCAAAGGGAAATCCTTTCTAAGTAATAAAAATCTGGCTGTCACTATCATAGCCAAGTGATCAAATCTAATATCACTAATAGTGGGGTCACCTAACATCATGTGCTTTCTGATATAATATGAAATACACAGTATCACCTATGAAATAGTCTTGCCAAAAATGTACCTTAAAAAACTAATCAAGCTTTTAGTCTTAACTTACAATTTTTCCATGTAAAATAGCTATTAAAATTTCAAAGTTAAATGAAACCACGTGCAATCACATGAATCCAAAACATGATCATTACAAGACAATTGGTCTGTTCTCTTAAAGAGCAATGGTCATAAAAACAAAAAGTGAGAACTATTCTAGAATGATAGAAATGGGCACAAAATATTAATAGTAGCCAAATGCAATGCATGGAACTTTATAGGATCATAGATCCAGGAAAAAAAAACAACTAAAAGACAATTTGTGCAAGGGGGAAATTTGAATATAGACTGTATTAAATGATATTGTAACCAATTAAAATTACCTCATGTGTGATAATGACATATGGTTATATAAGAGAAAGTCCTGGCTGGGCACAGTGGCTCACCCCTGTAATCCTAGCACTCTGGGAGGCTGAGGTGGGAGGATCGTTTGAGCTCGAGTTCAAGACCAGCCTGAGCAAGAGCGAGACCCCGTCTCTATTATAAATAGAAAGAAATTAGCCAAACAACTAAAACCAGAAAAAATTAGCCAGGCACGGTGGTGCGTGCCTGTAGTCCCAGCTACCTGGGAAGGATCTGTTGAGCCCCAGAGTTTGAGGTTGCTGTGGGCTAGGCTGACGCCACGTCACTCAAGCCCGGGCTACGTATTGATTCTCTTTCTAAAAAAAAAAAAAAAAATAGAGAGAGAGAGAGAGAGAGTCCTTATTTCAGGAGTGGCAAGATGTAGTTTCAGGAATTAAATGTGATGTTTCCAAATTGCTTTGAAATGTTTCATAAAAAAATAAATATAAATAAGACAAATGAGGTAAATTGTTAAAAATCGCATGTGTGGGTGTTCTATCATTATCATTCTTTTAATGTAAATAAATGTTTTAATATGTTAATGATAAAATATTCAGGAAAAACAAAATGATAAATTTTGAACAAAACTTTATTTCTGAGTAATATGTAATGATTTTTTTCAACTTTTTATGTAACTATCAATTGATACTATTCTCTCTTTTAATTCTTGAAATGTCCCAATTTGAGACAGTTGAAATCCTCTTTGTATAGCATGCGTTAACCTCAGCTGATTTGGATTTACCAAATGCTTAGCTTCAGAGTAGCCTGGAATATGAGGGTGTCTTGACCAATCTATTTAATATATTAATTAAAGATAAATGATGTTCTCTAATCATGAGTCTATAGTTGTTTGAGGGTAGGACATACACACCTGTCAGCATTGCTTAGTGATTATAATTGGATTTATGTTTTCCACCTGGTTGTTGTAGAGATTGGGGATTTTGATAGTTAATGTGGTCATGGAATTAAATGTGCCTATGAGACTTGCATAATATAAGAGAAATTCCCATCATAAGCAGAATTGGGCCTTCTGGTACCAAGATGCATCAAAAGCATGCCAACGTGATTCAAAGCTGATGATTTGTCTTGATTTGTTCATGAATCCTCAACAACCCAACAGTGGGAAGACAAAGCAGCCAAACACTGGGATCTGCAGATCCTTTCAATTTATATCCTTCTAATTGTTGTTGTACTGTCTCCTTTGCCTATAATAAAGATATTCCATGACTGTAAAAAAAAAAAAAATTCCATGTGTCAGGATTCATCTATCAGTTGAAACTGTGCTGGGGAGATAGAAAAATGGAAGATGGCAAAAATTACAACATTTACAAAGGCAATTTCCTATTCATCTTCCAGCTCAACAAATCTAATGTCAGGCTTTGGTCTGACAGTTTTTTAAAGAGAGCTGACTCCACATCTCAAGCAGTGATGCTCCTTTTCTCTTTAGCCATGTATCTCCTTGCTCCATGGAGATGATGATCCACCAAATTCCAGTCACACTAACAGTGCGTGTAAGTGGGTGACCCTGTGGGCAGCCAATCTTGAAGGTACAGTCTGCCCTCCGTATCTGCAGGTTCTGCACTCGCAGATTCAAGCAACCACAGAAGGAAATATTTGTGGAAAAAAACAACTAAAAATAACAATAAAACAAAAAATGATACAAATTTTAAAATAGAGTGTAACAACTATTTACGTAGTATTTACATTGTAGTCGGTATTATAAGTAATCTAGAGATGAGTATGCCGGAGGATGTGTATATGGGAGGATGTGCACAGGTTATATGCAAATCCTATATCATTTTATATCAGGGACTTGAGCATCCTTGGATTTTGATATCTATGGGAGTCCTGGAACCAATCTCCCCAGGGATGCTGAATGATAACACTATGCATACGCAACTTATTTTCAGAAAATACATGAACATTTTGATTTACAAGCAAATAAACCTGAGAGTGCTCATTTGCCTTACAAAATAAGAAAGCCATTTGCTACAGTTTTTCTCAGGTAAGGGGGAAATTTGACAGCAAAGCTGTTTGAGGGGTTATTCTTCCTAACAGTGGTAAAAACTGTCACATGGTAATTGCCATGAGGCCACACACTCTATGGGTACATATATTCTAGGTCAGCAGGCAGCTGGAGCCATCATTACTGACTGTGACTCTGAAATATGACTGAATTAAAGTTGCACCTAAATTCTTCCAGAAACTTTCTGAAAACCAAGAAGGCAAGAAAAATAAAATACATCCCCTAGTATAGTTCTCAGATATCATGTAACCCCTTTTACCTGATTGGAGTGAGAGTAGAAAACACTCTCACTTCAATCAATCAGGTAGATGCAACATAGGATACAATGGCGTTCGAAGAAGAGCACTTGCCACCCTCTTATTACTTTAGCAAATAAGAAGAATGTGTCATCAGCCTCTAGATTCGTTGATGTATATGCTAAAGCAGTAGAAAAAAGTGGGAAGGGGAGGAGTGAATAAGTAGTTTGGATTCTCCCCCATGCTCCATTCCTAATGCTCTGTGCTGTCCCCAAACCAGAAAATGACATCAGGGACATGAGCATAACATGGCCCCATGAGCCCTGATGAAGGCCAGGCTTTAAAGAATGAATGGGAAGGGAGGGATGGAGTGGGAGATGAGAGTCCAGTTGTAATCCCATGAATAACCCTGCCTTGCCATGCAGGGCCCCTAGATTCTTAAATCATTCTGTGCAGCCATCCCTGCAACGGGGGCTTGAATTCCTAGACCCCTCGTGCTGGCAAGTATCCTGCTTGTACTGCAACAATCTTCCCAACCCCTTTCCAACCTTTCCCATTATTGCCACCCTACCTTCATGCTGCTGCCAGATTTGTCTTCCTGACGTACATTTTATACAACTCACAAACCTACAGTAATTCCCCAGGGCCAGGTACTACTCTAAATGAATCTCATGCATCCTCTCATTTCATCCTCACTTCGATGATATGAAATAGATACAATATCATCATTCTTTCCATTTTACAGATGAAGAAACTGAGGCACAGAGCGGTTTAGTAACTTACTCATGATGACACAGCTAGGAAGTAGCAGAGCCAGAGCTGAATCCCAGGTGACCCAACTCCAAGCCCAATGCTCATAACCCCATGTTTTAACAACAACAGAATAAAATCCCAAAATCCCCAGCCTAGCAATCAAGTATCTCTGCATCTTTCCAGTTGTAACTCCCTCTCTTCCCTTTTGTTCCCTCCTTACCACCTGGCACAACTGTGCACAATGCAGTCCTTGCGATTTATATGAGTTGACTGAATGAAAGTCCAAGCTAATGAATGAACAGTCAGTTTTTATTTCACGCAAGCATTGTCCTTATTTTCAATGCCATAGGAAAAAAAAATTGTTTCAGCTTTTGCCAAGTAAGTCTAATCTCCAAACATGACACCAGGCAACAAAGAAATTGCACATGAATTTGTTAGGTTAATTATTCATCTCCTCACTGTCATCAAGGGCTTCCAAGGAAAGCAGCCCTAAGAGATCTGCATCCCAGACGTGGTACAAGCCACGCTGGGTGGGGGTAGCTCGGCATAGGTTGTTGAAATATGGCTCCCAGGTCTAGGAAACAGATTCCT
Organism: Lepilemur ruficaudatus; assembly: GCA_963574885.1. Lineage (NCBI taxonomy): Eukaryota > Metazoa > Chordata > Mammalia > Primates > Lepilemuridae > Lepilemur > Lepilemur ruficaudatus. Next base: position 39,717 of record CAUYRT010038453.1, read on the forward strand.
TTTGTTCCTTGGAAGAAAATTCAGCAAATCTATAATAGGGAAATCACATTGGCAGAAGTCCTGGGGACCTAGTGCAAAATCAATTGCTTTATATAAATTAGGCTTTGTCTGGTGGCAACAAGTAGGATAAAGTGAAAACTCAAGCGTAATTCATAGAGTGCTTTACAGGATACAAATCATTTACACAAAACCTCTCACATAATCCCTTGCAGGGAAACTGAGCTGCAAAGAGGAGGGGAACACCCCAAATCACAGCATTTAGGTAAGACAAGAATCCAAGTCTCTCTCCAAGTCAGGCCCAGGGGGCCCAGCTGTGAAGAGTGGTTACTTCTAACAGTGTCTATCTACCCCACACCTATAGCCTCTGCCACGGTAGAGGAAGGTCCTGCCCAGTTCAGACCACGAATCCAAGCTGGGCTTGTTGATGAGGAAGGAACGGAGGAGTCCAAGAGGAACTGGGAAAGGGCTGGGGACGGGGCCCTAGTTGAGGCTTCTGTGAGCTCAAGGCACTCACTCCAACAACTGCGCACAGTAACTAGTGGTTCTGGACAGGGCCTCTCCTACCTCATCATCCCCCTTCCGGCCTCACCTCCCCCAAAACTACCTGAGCAACCCAGAAGCAGAGAAGAAGCAAGTAGCCATATTCACACCTGTCCCTCCTGGCTTCCTGCCCATGTGGCTGTGGGGACAGAGAGCAGAACCTAATCACCCTTAACTTGGAGGGGAATGGAATGGGTGGTGCGGGAGTGGATAAGATTAAATTTAAATGAGTGAACTTTGGGTAAAGCAGATTGCCCTTCATAACATGCGTGGGCCTCATCCAATCAGTTAAAGGCCTGAACAGAACAAAAAGTGAGCCTCCCCGAGCAAGAGGGAATTCTCCAGCAGGTGACCTCAGGAATGGAACAGCATCATCTGCTCACCCACCTCTCAAACCTGCTGGCCCACACTGCAGATTTTGGATTTCCCAGCCTCCATGAGCATGTGAACCAGTTCCTTATGATATACCTATAATAAATCTGATAGAGAAATAGCTATGTATTCTAATGGTTCTCTTTCCCTGGAGAACCCTGCCTGTTACAGGGACTAACTTGCAGTGGAAGACCACTGTGGGAGCAGTGTGGATCTCTGTGGGAACAAGTCCTTGCTGCAGACAAGGAAGGCTCTCTGAGGAGATGAGATGAAGGGCTTTGCAGGGGTAGCATGTGGTGTCCATGTGGTGTCCATGTGATGGGAGGTACTGAAATACAGACACTTCAGGAAGTGATGGTAGGGTTGAGTAAAAGTCTAGCTTAGGGAGAGTATTTTCAGCTATGCATGGAGAAAGAGCTAATTATTCTTGAAAAGTCTACAATATATAAGAAAATGTGGTACACAGCTCACTTTGGTTATAAATATCCCACTAGAAAATGCATTTGACAATTAATTTTTATCAACTAACTTAACCTTGAAACAGGGCAAGATTCACGTTATGGAAGAAGAAGAACTTCCCAATTTTGCTCTATGTGTGGGAGAATCTGGTGGCCACCAGCATACTTTTATCCAAACAGTATGCTGGGGAGCAAAAAGTTTTTACGGCAAAGAAAAAAAACGTAACTTCCTATTTATTTTAGATATGTAATTTCAGCAAACACATTAAAACACATAATCTCTTCATCAGCTGCACTAAAGTTTATTTTTAAACAGATATTCAAAATATTTAAGCCATAATCCTATCACAGCTGCAGCTGGATCATCAATTGTAGAGTTACAGGTTTACATTCACGCTCACCAAATGTCTTACAACATTACAGTATTTATTTTGAGAATATTTTTCTTGTTGATAATTAAAGCATACAAGTCGATCTACATTTCACTTTTATCATCAAAGTAAAAGTTTCTAGGTTCAAAATAGCAAGATAGTTATTGTTTAAGGTTAAATTTTAAAAGTATTATTTCCGTTATGAAAAGCTCAAATCCAAGGTAAAATACAAATACAAGAGTACTAACATATTCCAGAACTCTTAATCCAACCATGAAAAAATTTCTTTGTGGAGGTATAATCTGAAAATCACATTAGACAATGACCATTAAACTTCACTTAGCAGCTAGGGTATTTTCAGCTGCAAATAACTGAATAGCCAACTAAATTTTGCTTAAGCACTTTGGACATTTATTTATCACTTAACAAAATCTCTAGAGGTAGGTGGGTCCTAGGTTCAGTAGGTCAGTGACTAGGCAGTTTAGTGGCTTAGTGATGTCACTACCGGTCCAGGCTCTGGCCACCTTTTTGCACTTTGGTTGCTGGCAGCCATGCATTTGTGATTGCAAGGTGGCTGCAACAGCACATCATCACACAGGCAGGTCCAAAGCAGGAAAGCTGGGGCCAGGGAGAGGTGAGGGGTACATATCTCCTTCTACCTCTCTCTTTTTTATAAGGGATGAATATCTTTCCCAGGAGATAACCAGTTGACTTTTCATGAACTCTCATGGACCAGAATGAAGTCACATGCTCACTTCAAAAAAATTTGTGGCAAATGGGACTAGGATTGCCATGATTAGGGGAGAAATCTTTATTCACCCCCTGGTGCTGGGCACATGGCTGCTCAATGCCGGAACAAACTGTGGTCTGTCATCAAGGAAGAAGGTGGAGAGAGCAATCAAGACTACCTCCCAAACACAGGTAAAGAATAGCAGCTTATATGCCTTATGTTCATTATCTCTTTCAATTCTCACTGGCTAGAGGCCATTACTATCTCCATTTCTCAGATGAGGAAACTGAGGCACAGAGCAGTCACATAGCTCCTCCAAGGTCTACACCTGATAAACAGTAGAAATAGAATTTAAATCTGGATAGTCTGACCCCAGAGTCAGCAAAGACTTGACTCGGGTGGCTGCAAAACTGAAGGGGCTAGGAAAGCAGAAAAGACAACTGAAGGGGCTAGGAAATTCATTTTGGGTGGTAAGCTAGTAAAAGAAGAATTGTAAAGCCCTTCAAATTTCGAATGAAAAGCTTCTCATTTCACCCATCTTCACTGCATTATGTTAAGAATGAAGGAAAATTATTCCAGGTATAATAAGCTTTATGATGATTCTTTATAATATCTTTTATTTATTGCTAATATGTTTTTAAATGTAAAATTCACATATATTGCTAAAACCCTCATAAAGATGTTTATTTCTTCATGGTCTTTCGACATCTTTTATTACAATATATGTAAATACATTTTGCTATGCTTTCTTCCAAACCTTTTTCTTTGTCTCCACAGTATTCCTGAGTATCATTGTGAATAGCTGAAAAATATTCCATATTTCATTTATCCATTGTTAGCCATCCAGATTCTTTCTAATTTTTCACCATCAGAAATAATACAATAAATATCTTTGTTCCTATAGCTTTTTTCTTCTTTAGAATAAATTCCAAGGAGTGGGATTGCTAGGTCAAATGGTCTGGACATTTGTGTGACTTTTTACATCCATTGCCAATGTGATTTCCAAAAGAACTGAGCTAATTAGCATTGCTGCCAGAAATGTAAGAATATACTCATTTTCTGAGGTCACAGCAGCTTGTTTTATTTATAATTTGTATTAATTTAATAGCCACAAAATTGAGTGTCCCCCATTTTTTTAAAATTCCATCTCTTTGATTCGGAGCATTTCTCGATAGGCGTGTTTGCAAGTATTTCCTCCTGTGAAAAATCTGCTATTAATCTTTACCCATTAATCTTTCTGGGTCTTAGTGCTGTTGTGATTCACATATTTCAAAACAAAGTTGGCTTAATTTCATTTCTGCAAACTGCATGCAGACTGAATGACTGGTTCATCTAGACTTACACTTGGGCGGACCCAAATTCCAGCTTGTTTCTCCAACCTCCTAAATTTCAACAACTGAGACATTAATGTCAATCTTAGCTATAAAACTATGAACAAGAATGTTCCCACTGAACATTTTTTGTTCAGAAAAAACAAGAATTTTTTCCCCAAAAGACATACTAGGATCACTATACTCAAAAATCCTAAGAGTAATAGTAACAGTTATACATCAGTCCTCTTTTTCATGATCAACTATACCCTGCAAATAAAGGATTATTCTTTCACTATGGGATAATAGCGATTATAAGATTTCTTTTGTGTTTTTATCCTGAAATTGCTAGGTAAGTGCAAAATCAGAGAAGGGGGAAAAGCAATATCTTCAGATTTTGTTTTGCTTAAGTAGAAAAAAAAACTCCCCAAAACAACACATAATAATAAAAACTATTCAATCTTTTAGCGGAAAAGAAAAAATACGAAGCACATTGTTCAACATTGTTGAATCTTTTTTTTTTTTTTTTACTTTGCCACTTTGTCTCTTATCTATTTCTGTTACCTAAATATTTATTCCCAAACCAGAATACCTAAAAGAGCCTTTTAAAAATATAGATTTCTGCCCCTGTGCACCAGGTCTAACAAATTAAAATCCTTGGGATTACAGCCTGATGATCTATACCTTTTAGATATTCCCTAAGTTTCCAAATATTTTAGCTGCAAAATTCTCATTTTAAACTAACTCTTACTAAGAGCCATAAGGCTAATGTTTACATTGATTTTTAAACACTGCTAAGCAAAAGATCTGTATTTACTTCTGTAGTGCTTTAAAAAGAGCTCTTGAAAGACAATTTACAGCCTTAATTAATTCTTTACCTAAGAAAGAACAGAGGCCAGAGACAAACATTTTTAACTTTTTATGGTATCTGGTCACTGAAAAGCTCTTTGCAAGTTGAGCATAGATCATGTAGCATCCAGGATCAATCTCCTATGTCTAATTTTTCCTTAGGATGCTCCCCAAAGAGAAGTATTCAGGAATTCTTAGTCCTATTACAAAAAGTTTGTTGTTGTTATTGTGGTTTTGTTTGTTTGTTTAGGAAAATAACACTCACAAATGACCAAAAGCTCTTGTATGAAGGGTGATACACCATGAGTAATTTTATTTTTTTAAACTTTTCTTTAAGGTTTTGGGGTAGTTATATTTATGCTTCAGGGAAAATTAAAAGTGGATTCATAAAAAACTGGTGGCATTCCCAATTTATCCACTAGTTGCTCTTGAATTCTCCTAACTGCCAGTTAGGAGACTGACATTATTTCAGTTAATAAGATTAGAATCTTATTCTAAGATGTCAATAAACACAGTGGATAGTTTATTATGTACTCAATAGTGTCAATATCTGCATTATTCTATTATTACATATTATCTACCTACACACATTCCATATTTCAATAAAAATGGTAGGTATTTCAAAAATGTCTTCAATAATGTTGATTTCTGCATTGGTTTATTAATATGAATTATTCTATATATATTTATGACACATGTGTGCAATACACATATACAGAAATCTGGAAGAACTTGAAAACTAGGAAGACATTAATATAGATGCCTCCATGTGTTAATTCTTTTCTAACTCTCCAGGGTATTTCCATGCAGGTATTTAAATCATAGAAAAGTGCTTCAGCTGGGCCCTCAACCGGGTGAAGAGAAAGTCCTGTGGTTAGAGTTTTATCTTCTTTCTGAAGCCCAGAGAAGGAAAGTCACACTATGTGAAGTGGGCTATGAGCAGATGCAGGCAACTTTATGTGGTCCTGCAGTCAGCAAGTGAAAGAGTTACCTGTTGCACAGTGATGCCTCCAAAACTGGCTAAATCATATTACTCAGGCTCATTCCAAAAACAGCATTCATAATCTGTGCAGGGTTTCTAGAAGATTACATTAATGTTTCATAGCTCAGCCACCCCCAGTGGGAGTATTCTGTACCTAATTCTGTAGTACACAGGCAGCAAATCTTCTGGCCCCATTGAACTAAAATAAGCAAAAGTACTTGATAGTCCTAAAAAGTACTCTATAACTTAACATATTTGCATGTTAAACTTGCAAGTCAGAAATGTCAGCACTTTCTGAAATATCCTACCAAAGTGTCCTAACAGCAGAGGAGGATATCCCAAATACAAAATTACTTACTTTCCCTCATGGCTATCTTAAAAATTCTTGCAAATGTTATGTCTTAGTCCCTATTTTATATATACACATATGTGTGTGTATGAATATATATTTGCTTTAATAGCAAAATAATGTTTCTTCTAAAACTAGGGGGGAAATTGATACTCCAGGAGGATATACTAGGTACATTGCAGCACTTTATGTCCCCAGTTGGGTGCACACCTATCAGACTGTCTGCCTTACTCAAAATGCTCCCCTTCTATCTGCAAAACACATCTACAAAGCACATTCATGAGAGCCATTTGTCCAATGTGCGGCTCCAAGGCCCTTGGCCATAATCAACTTAACCAGGGAAGTTCCCAGCTCAGGGCAGCCAAGGAGATTCCCCATCCAGAGAATGTGAGGAAGAGGTGAAGACAGCGTGAGAGTTAGTCTCTCTTTGGCTGAACCTGTAGCCACATGTTCCACTACTGTGGTCCAAGAAGTCACGAAGGTGGTCTTCAGAAAAAGAAGGAATGAAGAAGATACTCAAAGAGAAGCGGAGGCAAGAGGTAGAATGGAAAAGCTGTCCAGTTCCCTGCAGAGTCCAGTCTGTGGGACCGTCCTTCCTGGGGCTGGGCTCCCCCAGTTTGGAAGCACAGCTCCCTGGGTAGTCACTTCAGCATACCCAGAGCACTCTTGAGAAACACGAGCTAAGTGACAAAAAAGGCAGTCCCAATATGGCAACCATGAGGTGAATCACTTGCTGTGGGCACACACTTGCCCAAGTCTGAGGTTAAAAAAAAAAAAATAGACACAAGGGAAAGAAAAACCAAATTAACAACCATGCAGGCTTCCATTTGGATATAAACTAGGTATTCCTTTCTACCTAACAAGAAGAAACAAATCCAACATGCCTTACTCTAAACTGTCATAGTTTTGGAATTGAGAATATGTAAATTGTAAGTTATAGGTCCAAAGCAAAAAGAAGAAAAAGAACCACAGGCCTGTCTTTACCAGCACTGTGAACTTCCCTTTTCTCCAGGTTGTGACATGCTTTGCTGTTGTCACTGTTGACACCGTGGAAAGAGTGGCCCCCTGGGTTTCCCCAGCCAGGCCACCCTACCTAGGGCAGCTGTACAGCCAGGACGAGCAATTCCGAGCGAGCGGGGCTGGAGTGCTGACAAAGGTAACAACGCCCCTCCACGCACATAATGAAAACCAGAGCACGACACTGCACTCAATGCAAGACTTTCACCAAATAAAGAAATGTTTAATCATGCACCGGTGCTGTACATTGAAGGAGACCTTTTCAAAGGGTCATTCCTAAGTACAGTCTAAAAATAAGAAATCTTGATCTATCTGGTCTAAATCTTGAAAATAAGTTGGATGGGATCCTTAAGATATTGTGAACTTATACTTTCTTAATGGGGGCTGTCTTTTGCATCTCTGGTTTGAGAGAAAATGTATGGATGAGCTATAATTTGAACCCATTTTCAAAGCTAAGACAGTGTCACCGAATTCACACCATTTTCATTTAATGTTCTAGATGACAGAAAACTAAGACCAGTGGGGAAAGAAATTTAAAAAAAGAAAAGATTTTAGATGATGAATAAGTTTCTAGCAACTGTCCAACAGTGGACCAGACTGGTTTCTAAATCACCGAGTGTCTGAACTTGACAACAGTTACGACTAGACGCCTAACTGCCAGGAGCATGAGTAGAATGAGTAGAAAAGATTCTTGCTTTTCTATTATGTATCCTTGACTATGTGTCTTTGAAAGACCTTTCAACTTTAACGCTCCAAAATTTAGATATTCTCCATATACTGACAGCTTTACAAAAGGTACATGTAAACACAGCAGAGTCCAAACATAAGACAACTTGGATGCAAGTTATCTACATCAAAGCAACAGAGCCAAAGTGCATTAGTCATTATGTCAGGAAATAAATCAAACTGGGGAAGATGAACAGGAAAAAAATATGTCATGAACCTAAAGTTAAACATCTACTTCTCAGGCTTGAGTTTAAAAAATACATATACTTTTAAGATCCATTCTGAATAAGGTATCATGTATATGCAAATACATTAATACCCTATAGGCTAGATTTAAAACAAAGGCCCAGCTGTTTCAGAAAATAGCACAGGAAAAGAAGGGGATATAAGGCCCTGTGTATAAACAGGAGTCAAGAAGTTCATATTCTAAGCCAATCACTTCGCGTGAAATTTGAGCCAACCATATCCCCCTAGTCCAAGACTTCCGTATACTCCCAATAAATCATACACTGCCCTGTAAGGGGGCTTCAGCCTTCTCATAGATCACAGATTAAAGACAAAGTCTATAGAAAGGGAAAAAGGAAAGAAAACTGTATTCATACTTTGTATCCCTCAGGAGGTACAGAAAAGAAAGAAGTCAGTTGATGTCTCCAAACCTCTAAAAGTAGTTCATCTTCATAAAAACAGGAATAGGTAAAAATATCTATCCAATCCCCAAGGAGAAAGCACTCTGCTTGCACAGGTTTAGGGTTTAATATGCAGGAGGTGTAGCTTAAGCAAATTCCAGGACTCACTTGGAGGCGGCAGCCATCCCAGTGTGGGATTTCTTTACAGACAAGGTCAGTAGCTCTCTTTTAGATCGTCTTTCAAAGGAAGTCAGCTGGCCAAATGTGAGTACCATGTAGACTCACCTGGGAAAGCTAGATATTTGCCAGTTCAGTATGGTTTGACAATAGTTTTTAAGAGGTATTCTTATAAAAACAAATTAAAAGCACACAGAGAAGTTTTTTTACTTGATAAAACTTGAAGAATAAATAAACAGTAAAAGCTTTTTACTGATTATTATAAATCTTTGGGAAAAAAACAGTCATGACTTTCTTCAGTTCCATTTTCTCTCTCTTTTTTTAATATCTTAAAACAATTTGGGGTTTTTTTGCACAAATTTTTTATTGTGATAAAGTATACGTAACAAATTTATCATTTTAACCATCTTTAAGGGTATAGTTCTGTGGCATTAAGTACATTCACATTGTTGTGCAATCATTACCACCATCCATGTCCAGAACTTCTTCATCATCTCATAGTGAAACTCTGTAACAATGAAACGATAATTTCCCATTGCCTCCTCCCCTTAGCTCCTGGTAACCATTATTGTACTTTCTGCCTCTATAAATCTGACTACTCTAGGTACCTGACATAAGTGAAATCATACAATAATTACCCTTGTGTGTCTGGCTTATTTCACTTAGCATAACATCTTCAAGATTCATCCATGTTATAGCGTGTGTCAGAATTCCACTCCTTTTTAAGGTCAAATAATACTCTGTTGTATGTATACACCACATTTTGTTTATCCATTCATCTGTCATTGGACATTTGAGTTGTTTCCATCTTTTGGCCGATTTGAATAATGCTGCTACGAATGTCAACGTACAGATACCTGCTCACCTCTCTGCTTTCAATTCTTTTGGATATATATCCAGAAGTGGAATTGCCAGATCGAAACTAATTCTATATTTAATTTTTTGAGAAACCATCATACTGTTTTCCATAAGGAAAAGCACAAAGAATCCAATTTCTCCATGTCCCCACCAATACTTGTTTTCTCATTTTTTGGTAATAGCCAACCTATTGGGTGTGAAGTGTTATCTCATTTTTTTATTTTGATTGGCATTTCCCTAATGAGTAGTGATTGTTCCATTTTCTTTTGAAATGGTATTTCAAAATATGTCTTGTTTTGTTTCAGTATCCTTTTTTGTAGGATAGAAACGTAATCGCCACTCTAAATACTCATGAATTGCTCTCTCTGGGAGTTCTGAAGAACTTTCAATACACTGAAACTAAGAAACCAAAGTTTCCATTATTTTGGTCTCAACCAGGTACCAAAACCTTGGGGCCTGAGCATAAAGATATCTCCAAAAGTTTCCTTCCAGGTTCTTAAACACAAGGGAAAGCAGCCTTAAAGTACAGTCTTCCTACAAAGCCAATAATGTAAATTTTTGTTGTCCAAGAAGATTAATGAGCTGTGTGAGGAAAAAGCATGATGGTCCCAGGGCTCTGGTGAGTTTGGTCCTTTGAGTCCAGCGTCACAGACCCTACCAGACGCCAGGGAAGAGCGACTCCTCCTTGCGCATGCGCATCTGCGTTCTCCCGCCCCACCCACGACAGAGCTACACTCTGAGAACAAAGCAGCATCAGATTCAACCTTTAAAATAACTTCATAAACCTAATTAGCAAGACCAAATACAGGCATTTAAAAGATTTGGGAGTTAAAAGTCCAGTTTTGAGACAGCTCCTTTTTAAATTGCCTGGGTCTGGGTTCCTCTTGTCTAGCCCACCATGATTCTCCAAATTCCTGCAGATTATGTCTCTACCCCATTCTCCATCTAAGATGATCCAACTCTTAGGCTGCCTGAGAAAATTTCGCTTTAAATTATTTCTCTTCTTTTTTCTTTGTTAAACTGTTCTTCAATTCATAGTCATTAATCCAGCGCCAAACAGGCATATGCTGCAGACTGCTGTGTGCCAGGTGTTGAGCTGGCACTGCAAATACCATGATGAATAGGGCACAGCCCCAGCAGCAAGGACTTGCCATGGGGGGACTCTGCCTTCTCTAGCTTCCGGCTTTATCTAAAGTCCTAAATTATCTCCTGGGGCATATGACCACCCTTTGCTCCTCTATACATAGAAGGTTACTGGTTATAATTCATTGAAAAGAATGTGGTCCAGTAAAGGAAACAGGCCATACTGCCTTATGTGACCTTGAGCAAAATCACTCATCTCAGTGACCTCATCTGAAAGATGGTGATGACACTTTTCCTAGACACTGAGACCCAAACCAATGTTTCTTTAAAAGAAATTCATCAAAAGTTTTCTTGCCAAACAGATAGACTAGTCTTTTCTTTAAAAAATTTCTTTTTCTTTCCTAATTTTTTTTTCTTTTCTAAAAACCTAAGTCTCTATGCCAAAGAGGAAGCTTTGAAGACTCTGTACACCCTGTCTCTTCTGTAGTAGCTGTTTTTACTGCTGAGTCTTCTGAAGAGTGTTTAAGGAGAAGTGATAATGAGGGACCCTAGAGAATCTGAGACTTTTCGTTGCTAAACAAAAAGCCAGAACTGTGCTTGAGATACTATATTACTAAGCCAACAAGAACATAAACAAGAGACAGGGCCTGCTAACTCTTCAGCGATGGCCAGAAGAGACAAGAACTACAAGTCTAGTTCACCCTTATGAAGAAAATAGGATCCGAAAAAACTCGGACATCAAAATCACCTTTTCTGGGTATGATGGATAAGAAAAAACTGAGGGCAAAATGCAAATGCACACAGAACTAGAAATGTCAAATAAAAATCTATAATGTATAGTGTGTGCTAGACTTTAAAACAATAATCTGAATATCAGAGATAGCTCACTTCCTACCAACCAGAACAAAATATTCACACACTTTTACACAAACAAATCTTCCTGGCCATACAGAAGTTCCCTCTGATAGAGCACTCTGGGCAGAGAGCAATAAACAAAATCCAGACAGGAAGTAGCCAGAAAGAATAAATGGCAGAGCTTTCTGGCACTATCGTCTTATAGAGAAATAAGAAACATCTCTTTATTTTAATAAAATTATTTTAGAACCAAGGCCCCAAAATTACTTGTTAATATGATTACCCACAGGGGTGGGGGAAGTTATAAATGAGATTGTAATGTTTTGGCTCCATGCCTAGAATCAGCATCATAAAGTGAACTCTAATTTCCGACCACTGACAACTCCAGAATCAAATTCCCATCCAGAATGAAATATGTTGACCTACTCCCTAGGGGTTGCCCTTTCTGAAGCCTTTTCTCATTTTAGTGCATATGGATTTTTGCTAACAGAAATGCTAGTGAAAATTTCAACCTATCAAAATGAGTTCATTCTTCCCACAGAAGAATGTTTAAAGAAAGTACAATCGCTTTTAATTTAAGAATGACAATACATCCAAAACTTACTTTCCAAACATGGATATCTAAACAATACATCAAGATATAAACATTGCATGGTATGGTCTAATGTTGTCTGTGAATAATAATTATGCCTCTTGACTTGTGGTGTCAAGTTTAAATTTGTCTGGAAACCACAGCAGTGCAGCCACACGGCAGGGCATATTATTACTACTCTTGTGGAACAGAGGCTCCTAGTTGTCTCCCTAGTGCCCATTCTTTGTTTCCTCTATAGTAATATAAGTCTTAGCTGGGCACATGGCTGCCACCTAAAGATTACATTCCCAGCCTCCCTTGCAGATAAGTAGTCATGTGACTGGTTCTGGCCAATATGATATGAGCCACATGATGTTTGCAACTTTTAGGTCATGCTCTTAGGAAAGGGGGCAGAAATCTGGACAAAGTGGCATGTGCCTGTAGTCCCAGCTACAAAGAAGGCTGACGCAGGGGAGGATCACTTGATCCCGGGAGTTCAAGACCAGCCAGGGCAACATAGTGAGATCTCTTCTCTTTAAAAAAAAAAAGAAAAGAAAAAGAGGTTGCCCTTCCATTTCCTATTTCCTTTACCCATAATGATAGAAAGTGAAGCAACCATCCTAGCTAAAAGATAGAAGCTATGTGATAGAGAGGGCATAGTAAAAAGAGAGAAGAAAACTTTATCCCCAACATCATGGAGTCATCTTCTCAGCCTTGGTCTGTTTATGCTCAGACCATCATAGATTAGAGTAAAAAAAACTTCTGTATTATTATTTCGACCAAATCAGTATTCTAACTAATACATCTCTTGAAGCACTTTGAATTCAACAGCTATCTTTTGTTTTGATAGCCTTTCCTTAAACAGAAAACACCCTGGATTTCTGGCAGGGAATTTCCCATCATGTTTTCAGCATGTATTGTCAGGGTTTGATGTTAGTTTGATGTTAGCATTATCTTTTTTGAGTTTTTAGTATCAATTTTCACAATCCCTATAATAAGAACTGCAATAAGTAATTCATAACAAGGGATAGCTTTCCCACCTTTCACACAGGGCATCCTCATGGAAGGAGAAAGCCTTCTGCTCTAGCACCCATCTGGCAAAGTGATGGTAGGATATTCCTGGACACTGGAATCCTTCACATCATTTATAAAATGGGAATCTTACCTTCACTTCTCCCAGACTCCTGAGAGTGATGAGAAAATAACATTTTTCAAATTCAAGAACTCAAAACCCTCAATTCCATATGTAGACAAAATGGACAAAATACTTAGGTCAATGTCACCAGGTTGCATTTCATAGGTTCTTTAAAAATTACCCAGCTTACTTTTAAAAGACACTACACTGTCTCAATTTTATAATCGCCATTGCCATTTACAAAATGAAAATGATAATTGGCTCCATGACAAGAATGGTGGAAGAATCAGCAGCCAAAACATCTTGGGCACCCTAAGAATACTCATAAGCCTCCTGCAGGATTCAGTCCTCACAGAAATACTCTGTCCAACACCAACTCCCAATCACACTCTAGCCAAAAATCCAAGTAAAAGCAAACACATCATTAACCCATTCCACATGCCAGGTAGTTTTTTCTTATTTTAGTCAGAGAAATGCTAATGAATTGCCTTAAGTAAAAGCTTTTTAAAAATGAAAGCTTGGCCTGTCTCCTTTTTTTTTTTCTTTACTGCCTCTGCCTTGTCTAATAAAAATGACTGAGTGTTTTGTTTTGTGATTCTTTAACTCCTAAGTGTAGGATTTCTCCTAGGCAGAGAGTATTATAATTGAGATCATTTATGACTACAGCATATTGAATATTGCCACAAACCAATGGGTATCACTTTCCTTTAGCACTTGAAATAGCACAGAATTCCATAATACTAAAAAGAAAGATAAAAGAAAGGGTTTTTATAATATTTCAACCCTTTGGCCTTATTAGCAGTATAACATAAGAGTTCCAATCTGAACAACCTATGTCTTCACAAATTGAAATCCAGTAGTAAAAGCATTTTATCACATTTTCCAAGGGCTAGAATTTAAACCATATGACATATCCCTATAGAAAAATGACCTTCAGTAAAAAATAATAAATCAAATGCTCACTCTCCAAGCAGAAAGTCACACACTGTATAGCAGGTAAGTAGAAAGCCATACACGAAGGCTTTGTTCTTTAATGGCAAAGTGATTGCTCAGGCAAATGGAACCTATTTAAGAAGTGTGGCCAGGCTGAACCCACAGTCTTTCAGGGGATCAACTGGAGGGGACTATCTAAAGAATTCTCCACCAAACACCATCATTTCCAGTCCTTTCTGATTAAGGACCAAAATAAAAGCTCAGTAGCTATTTCATTTTGATAATTTTTAGAAAGCCTCAAATAACAGCTAAGAGCTTTCTATAAGTATGCCAGAGGAAAGGAAGAAAAAATGGAAAATTACAGTTGAAATTGCATCCTTAAGAGAATCAGTTAAGCCACTAATACACAAGCAAGTCTCAAGTCCATGGATGTGGAATTCATTTTAGGACTAATTACACAAACATTAAATCATTCCATTTTTTACCTTTTATATTTAAAATGTGGGCTTTATCTTCCCTTTTTCTTTATACAAAATGAGTATCAGTCCCTAATGAAGAGACTTGAACTTGTAAATGAGAAATCTTCCGATATGGGAATTCAAGAGTGTCACTAACCCCTGTATAACCTCAGGCAAGTTATTGCACCTTTCTATTCTGCCATGTCCCCACTAGCAAAGAGCAAACCACACTTCCTGCTTGCTGTTGTGATGAAAAGCAAAAAGCCAAAGTAAGTCAAGCTCCTCAGAGACGTTCAGCATGGTATATGACATGCATAGAGTTGGTTTTCAAAGTCTTAGAAATAAGCTCTTTCATTTAATCTACTCGCAACATAGAGAAACTTCCTATAGTCTATTAAAAATAATAAAGGAAAAAATCTGATCCTCTCAGGTCACGGAGAATTACTTATTCTAGTTTTCTATATTAATCTCCAAAAGGATAGGGATTTTTGTCTGTTTTGTCCCTAATCTCAACACCTAGAACAATGCCTGGCGTAGAGTAGGCATTCATTAACTATTAGATGAATGGATCAATAAAGGTTTAGCCTGAATGTGGAAATGCTTTTTATTTTATCCATTTTAGTTAGAAATCTTAAAATGTATAGTAGCACTTTTCCTTACCTTCTTGCGAAGATTATAAAGACCTTAATCACACATTTTGCAGATGGCTAAGGGGCACCATCGTGAACATCCTATATTTTAAAAAGGCTCTTGGTGTCTTTTAAAATACTAAATCAGTCCAGAATTTTTTATGTAATGTTTCAGCTCCTCTATGGGTTTATCACTTTTCCCACCCTTCCATTTCTACTAGGTTGTCATTTCTCTCTTTTCCCTATTGTAAAAGTGCTGCCTGTAATTGGCTGTTTCTAATTTATGGTGCACTTAAAAGCTAATTAGCCACAACTTATCCGCCCTGTGTCTAAAGTAAGAGTACAGGGCTCTAAGTGATGGCCTGAGGCTTTCTCCTAAGAATAAAGAATGTGATTTTTAGACTTTGTAAGGTCTATTTTTGGCTGATCATAACAGTGTTTCTAATGCTTCTTGATTCTCCACCATGTTCTGGATAGTTTAGAGGCCAGAGGGCCACATTCCAAGAGAGTGTATCAAATGAACTCAGGCTGAGATGATAGGCCCTGGGGCTAAGAGGCGATCAGTCCATTAGACAGGGTTCCTGAAAATTATGGCCCCTGGGAACTAAGTTATCTTAGTTCTATTACAGTTCTATTATAAGTAGTTATCTAAGTAAGCAGATGGCCAGGGCCAGAGTAGGGGTGTCCAAGACAAGGCACCAGGAACGCAGGGAAGCCTGCCTGTCTGTGCTGAGTTTAGGATGGAGAAAGCCATTCCAGAGACGGTGGGGGCCCAGGAGAGGCACCAAGGCAGGAACTGAGAGAGTCATCAGAATCAGGGGCCAGGTAGGAACAACAACTTGGGAACAAAGCCAGAGCCCAGTTTCCCAATATGGAACACAAAACTCCAGACTGGGCACAGAGTCCCAGGGTTGGGTTGGCACTCCTTAAATCCTCAGAGCCAGAATGAGCTCTCCGGGGAGGGGTCAAATGTCTCAGACAGTGGCAAGGCTGAGGAACCAGCCAGGCTTTATGACAGGAAGATAAGGGCAGAAGGGGCCAACCACCTCCTCCACCATGGCCTAAGGGCCTCACAACAAGATGGGCAAGGTGGCTTGTGTGTCTGAAATGCCTGCATGGCTGAGCAGTGAGAGAGCCTTGCTACTAAGTGAGTGCACAGGCGCACCAAGGAGACAAGTGGCCGGCCCAGAGACGCAGCTCAGCGGGATATGCCAGACACTTTGCAGCCAACCCAGAAAGTCCTTCCATGCCAGGCCTTAGCATATGTGCCGTGAAAATCTATTCATCTTTTGGAGAAGGGAATAGCAAAGGTGGAAGTAGTGGCTGAGGAAGCTAATCTAGAGGGACAGCATTCGAGATGAACTGGGGGAGGGAAGTAGAAGGCAAAGAGATCACACAGGTGACAGAAGGGTAATCCAGAAACAGTGTGATGAAGGCTCTGACAATTTTCAACTTCAGGTGAGAAAAGAGAGAAACTACCATTTATTGTGACTTTCTGTGAACCAAGCACAATGCTAGTATTTTTCACATTCATTATCCTATCTATTCCTTACTTTAAGTCTGCAAGAGAAGTTATCTATTATAGGTGAGGAAATTAAGACCCAGAGAGGTGAAAGGAATTGTTTATAGTTACATGGTGTGGTTGACAGAGGTGGGATTCACTCTGGAATGATCTGATTCCAAAATCCCTACTTGCACCAACTGACGTGCAGGGAGCAGTGATTTTAAGAAAAAAGGTGGGGAGGGGAGCAATGAGGTGCAGGGAGGGGCTGCGTGTTTGCGTGCATCCGTTCACAGGGCCTTGAGGAACAGCCTGGACTAAGGCCTTCCCAGTATGCCCGGCCTTCAAACAACACAGTGGAGATTCCATCAGACCAGAGGATCTTGTCCACAGGACACCTCCCTAACATGGGAAAATGGCATTTTTATATGGTATTTTAAATAGTAATAATCTAAATCTACCTATCTAATCTGTGTAGTGATTGCCCAGGGGTCTTCAATCAGGACCTATCTTGAAGTATCTCAGATTAAGACCATTTGGGAAAGAAATCTGATTCTTAGATAAAATAAGAAATGCATATTAGGAAAAAAAAATTCAACATGCCATGAAAAACCATTAAGCTTTGGGGTACTGGTAATGTGCTATTTCTTGATCTGGGTGCTACTTACACAATGTGTTTATGAAGATATATACTTATTATATGTGCTGTCTTCTGTATGTATGGTATTCAGTAAAGTTTTTCAACTGCCAGAGCAGAGTAATATTTTATCCTTGCCCTGTTCCAATGTAAACTGGCCTTTTATAAATAAGCAATAAAGCAGGGCAAGTTTGAATATGGAGATGGGAGCCGTAAGACTCCGCTCTCCTAATGGAGATGCACTGAGAAAAGCACTCTACTCATAACCAGAAGGCTGTTGCCTTGGAAACGGGAGCTGTAACTACTGCAATCACACCTCGGGAGCAAAGATGGCCAAGATCTATTTCAATTCTTAGATGCCTCGAGGAACCGCAGATGACTGGAGCCATGGAAGATAGCCAATCTGGAGTAATGGAGAGGCGCATGCCAGCGTTAGGAAGGCTGCAATTGAGAAAGGAAAAGGCGGGGGGTGAGGGGAGGAAGGAGAAGAAGAATTCAAGTGTAACAGGGAAAGCCTAGTCCAAGAGCTGCACCGCTGAAACACTATCGGTGTCATTTATCTCAGACATGCCACCCTCTTTAGCTCATTGCCCACTCTCTACCTGTCGCACCGTGCTAGGTGCAGGGAGTACAAAGCTGAATAAGATCAGCTCTTCTGCAGGGAAAGACACACTCAAAGTGGCCCGCTGGAGGTACAAGAACCCTGGAACAAAGTGGGGGAACAGATTAACTTCAGTGTGAAAAAAGGGTGCAGGAGGCCTCAGAGAGAAGGTGGCATTTTCAAGCTGGAACTCAAAAAATATGTAGGAGTTCCCTGGGGAGACAAGGTTGAAGAGGGACATCCCAGACAAAGAGGATAGCAAAGGACAGAGGCATGAAACTACACATTCTGTTTCTCAGCAGGGTGGCTACCTGCAGTTCTGGGTGGGACACTTGCATGTCTGAAAGACCATCCCACACAGTGCAAGACACTTGCCATCTCAGATGCCACCCACTAATTGCTGGCAGCAGCTCCCAATCATTATGACACCTAATGTCCCCACATTTCCAAATGTTCTCAGGGATGGAGGGGATGCTATTGTTCCCAGTTGAGAAATCCAAGAACCTGGGGGAACAGATGTGTGGCCGGAGCAGGGTTTGGGGGAGAGGGGGCCAGGAGTTGAGGATGAGAATACAGATGGGGGGGACCAAAATGAACACCTCACATGCCGCGTCAAGAAGTCAGACTCCACGCCATACTCCGGGAAGAGAGAACAGATTCTAAAGCAATTATGTAGGAGGCCAAACCAACAAGACTTGCCAACTTGTGGGATCTGAGGAGGTAGGGAAGAAGAAAGAATGGAAGAAAGAATAACCCCCACAGTTTTAAGCTTGGACAACTGAGTAAACATTAGTGGCCCCAACCGATGTGATCAATATAGGAGTAAGAGCAAGAGGGAGGAGGATGGAAAGCGAAGATAGAAAATGAGTCTGAAACCCTTAAGGGACATCCAGCGAAATTTCCAAGAAGTAATAGATAGCAAACTAAATGCGAAAGAGAGACATCTAGGTTGGAGGTAAAAGAAATCTTAGCATTCAGTTGTAAGCAGTGTCCGAGCCATTCCCCAAGGACCCCCCAGAAAGGTGTTCCCAGACTTGCTAAGCCAGGGAAAGGGGGAACTGGAGATGAGAGAGCTGAGAACCTGGAGCCGGGCATAGCCAAGCCAGGCACCAACACGGCAGAAAGTGGGCGCAGGCGAGCAGGAATGGAGGGAGTGGGTCCCACCGGCAAGGTGCAGGGGAGCAGAGCAAGGAGGAGGGGCTGAAAGTACACAGCTTGGAACCAGCTACCACACGCTGGTGTCCACAGCCATCCTTCCTTGTGGATCTTGGCACACTCCAAACAGTGGCTTTAGAAAATAATCTTACGTCTCAGCCCAGCTCATCCACATCCACGCACACCAGGGCTGGCTCCACGGGCTGTGCAGCTGCAGAGGCCCCTGTGCCCAGAAGGGTCCCATTCTCGGTTAAATGCTCTACTATTGCCACCTTGAAATTCTCAAGAATTTTTCAACAAGTATTTTCATTTTCGTTTTGCACTAGATCCCACAAAGTATGAGGCCGGTCCTGACATACACACAGCTTTAACAAAAGTTTCATGAAACGATATCTACCTGCTATCATCTGAATGTTTGTGCCCCTCTCCCACCAAATTCATTTGAAACATTAGTATTAAACATTAACAGGTAGAGCATTTAGGAGGTGATTAGGTCCTCAGGGAAGAGCCCTCGGGAACGGGATTAGTATCCTTATAAAAGCAGCCTGAGGGAACTTGTCCACCCCTGCCACCACGTGAGGACTCAGCAGTAAGGTGCCAGCTCTGAAGCAGAGAGCAGGCCCTCACCAGACACTGAATCTGCTGGTGCCTTGATCTTGAACTTTCCAGCCTACAGAACTGTGAGCAATAAATTTCTGTTGTTTATAAATGATCCAGTCTAAGGTATTTTGTTATAGAGGCCCAAACAGACTAAGACATTACCTTACTCCATGTGACATAAAATTATATTCTTGGTTCTATTTTATCATAGCCCATTAAATTCACAACCCTCTAATGAATTGCAAATGAGAGTTTTAAAATACTCTTACTGCGCTCCAGCCTGGGTGACACAGCAAGACCCTGTCTCAAAAAAAAAAAAAAAAAAGCTCTCTTAGTGAGGTGCTGCAGTCTGAATGTTTTTTATGTCCCTCTCCTGAAAAATTCATATGTAGCAGGCAGGGGTCTGAGAGGTGATTAGGTCATGAGGGCTCCAACCTCATGAATAGGACTAGTACCTTTATAAAAGAGACCCCAGAGAGCTCCCTGGCCCCTTCCATCATGTGAGGACACAGGGAAGACAGTCATCTACCAACCAGGAATCAGGCCCTCCCCAAACACCAAATCCGTCAGCACCTTACAGCAGCCTCCAGAACTGTGAGAAATAAACTCTTGTTGATGAGGCGCACAGTGTCAGGTGTTCTGCAGAACAAAGATACCCACCCCCATGCTAAATGTAAATCACTTTTATCTGAATTATAAATAACCATATATTGAGTTGCAAATGGCTAGTTGCCATTAAGTCATATTTCATAGGTATTTGATTAAATACATATTAACTAAGATTTTGCGGTTTTCTCATAGTATTCAAGAAGCCAATAAAAACTTTTTTTTCTGATTTTAGGCATGTTTTTAGGCCTTTCAGAAGCTCATAGGCCCAAGGCCCAAGGTCCATGATTCCTAAATATTACCCAGGCCTGCATGCCTCTGGGGCTGAAGGAAAGAAGTGTCACAGTGGAGAGACTGAAGAAAGATTCATTCAGGAATAAGTCAGGACATACAAGAGGCAACAGACTCTGACAGACAAAGGGCTCCTACAAACTGGGCAGAGGAGCATAGTTAATCCAAACGTTTTTAATGGCAAAGTAAATGCATAAGCAATTCAAGGAACAGAAAGGTGCAAAAGGTCAATGAACATATAAAAAAGGTGTCTGGGAAACATCCATTTCTCACATATCAGATTGGCAAAATTTTTAAAGCTTATTAACACCTAAAGCTAAGGAGGGTGCAGAGAAACAGGGCCTCTGAGACCCTGCTGGGTGGGGAGCGCTTTGCTACAACTTTCGCAGAAGGCGATCTGGCAGACTCCAATGATGAGTGGCCCCAGGACGAGAATCCGACCTCCCTCACCTGGAATGCTCTTCCTGCAGGTGTCCAAAAGGGTATCCGAAGGGCTGTCTCCTCCAGTCATGTGGTCTCAGCTTAAATTTGCCTCCTTAAAGAGGCCTTTCCTCTACTGCAGCACATCTTGGTTTATTTTTCACGTAGCCCTTATCTCTAACTGCAATTTCCTATTTTACTTATTGCTTTATCTGTTTATAGATGACCTCCCACCACTATAATGTCAACTTCTGGAAAGCTGGGAGCATCTCTCTCGTGTTTGTCTCCCTATCCTCAGCTCCTAGGTACCTGCTGTAGGAGCAGCACCATTTTAATAACAAAAACCGGAAACAAGCTGAATGGCCATGCATAGGGGAAAAGATTGAATAAATCCTCATACATCCATGCTGTGGAATATTATGAAGCTGTGTATTGACCTAGGGGAAAAAATATCCATTAGACATTGTTTTATGGACACAGCAATTTATAACATACCCATATTTAGTGCCATGTTTTCATTGAAAAGGAAGGAAAAAAATGTGTGGGCAAATATATGTATGTATGTTCAAATAAGCACACAGAAAAGTAAGGAAGAAACACATACAACTGTTCATACTGATGACCTCAACGGCGTGGCAGCCCTGGCAGGCACAGGAGATTTCATTTCTACAGTTAGCATATATATTGTCATTTTTTTAATTGTTGTTTTAAAAGAATTCTGGTCTCAAAAATATTAAAAAATTATACTAAGAGTGATGCTTATGTTGTGTTTATTTCATCTGCCAGAGTTAGTGAGTAAGCCTCACAATTCTAAAAGTTCCACTAGACTCGCCTGTGCTAGCCTCAGAGCCTCACAGTCATTTCTCATTTGATTTGTTAAAAAGCCAGAATTATTCTAATACACAGTAGCAGAAATGCATTGCCTTTGATTAAAGACAGCAGTTCCCCCTGGGGCACCTAGGAACGGTTTGAAAGCCTTTTCAGTGGGCCACTGAGCATCCAAAATGAAGCTGTCCAGCAAAGAGAGAGGCGGAGGGTGAGGACTCGGAACAGACCAGCGCAGCACGTGCTTCCCAAGGTGCGTGTCAGATTCCCGCAGCAGCTGCGGCCGATGGTTCGCCCACAAACACCAGTTGGCTGGAACCTCTGAGGTGGTGTCTTGAAGGTCCAAGGCACTCTTTGCAAGGGGCCCTAAGTCAAATGTCCTTGTCTGTGTTAGCAACAACCAATAAGGAAAGTCTTATACAACAAGCAGTTTTCAGGAACATCAAGGATTTTAAAACTTAATTCCTTAAGCTGATCAAGTGATAAAAGCTGTGAATAAAAGGACTCAGATATTTCCACCTCATGCTAATCTACCTGTAAGCTACTCAACCAAGCACACACACACACAAAAAAAAACAGAATGAATGAGACAGGTTTTAGCAGCTCAGTTGTCCCACTGTGGCATGGAGTGCACACCTCACACCAACAAAACACCTGTGAGTGAATAAATGAGAATCATTAAGCGCCTGTAGGCACCTGAAATTTGAAAGGCCTGGGTTCGTGTCCTCATTGAAATACTAGTTAGGTACGTAAACAGGGGAAGTTAGTGAAAATTCTCTAAGCCTCAGTTTCCTCATCTATAAAATGGGAATAACTGCACCTATTTCTGAGAGTTGCTGTCAGTCGCAAGTGAGGATGTATATGAAAGCCTGTGGCAACCAAGATGAACCACCCAGATCTCCCTTCAAGTAAGGACTGGCTGCCCAGCTGCGGGGAGGCAGGGAGCACACTACCTCCAGCTGCCCCTCCTTCAGCGCCTGCCTCAGCTGCAGACAGCTGCCTCGCCTGAGAGCACACCATTCCTGCCCTTCCTGTGACAACCTGTGTCTGGTGACTGAGACACAGGAATGCAAAGGCCCAGCCATTCTAGCCCCTGACTGCAAATACACATTCCAGGGCTTCTTGCCAGGTTGGCTGACACCTTTTCACCTTCTTCCTCTGCCTAATCCTGCTTCTTCCCTTCCTGGGTGTTGGTCCCTAATGAGCACCTTGCACCCCAAATTCCATGTCAGCATCTGCTTCTAGAGAACCCAACCTGCAACAAAGCCCTTTTCAGTTCATAGTACCCCAGGGTTTCTATTAATGTGACAAAGAACAAAAGCCAATTCTGGTTTAGGGGGGGAAAAAATCACACTCATAAACTCCTTTTGGCATATGTGCCATTTATCTCGGTATTCAAAGTCTGATAGTTTATTCTTTTATTTATTTACCAAATATGTACAGAACACCTGTGTTGGAGGCAACCTGCTGGGGGCTCTGGACTGATTATTGGCACATCGGTCTCTCTCCACAGCGGCAGTTCTCAGTGGGGTGGCACTGCCCCGAGGGGCTTTGGAACGGGGTTGGGGGCCTCTGGTTGTTACAATGATTGCAGGGCTCCACTGGCATTTGGGGAGCGGGCAGTAGGATTGCTAGAGTCCTCAGATGCTCCAGAAAATTTCTCTCGAACGATGGGTTGTCCTACATCCCACATGACTTTCATAGAGGAGAAAAAAGGTTTATATAGTTATCTGAGTCTAGATCTTAACTCTGTATTTCATAAGAATATTCTTTTTGGTTTTAAATATACTAAATTTTCTAGGAATTTGATTACCCTACAAATCAAGGAAAGGATGTACTGTATTTTTTTTGTACTGTATTTTTTTCAGAACTTTACTCTTTCAAAGAGTTTTTTTACCATCTTCAAAAATTGTGAGACTCTTATAGCAATGTCATTCACGATTAATGAGCCATCTCTATAACTCACTTATATTGGTCTACCTTTATAGTTGTCATATTCTTAGTGACTTACAAGAAAAGACTTATTTAGCCCTTACATTCTAAGGTTATATAGAAGAGTACTAATATATAATTGATATTGTTCAGTTGAATATTTCTTAAATCCAAACCAATTTATTATAAGAACGAAAATATAATTATTTCATTATGTCTTCAATATAGCTGTGCACATATTGAAATAAGTGCTATTTTATTATAAATTATTTCCATGTTATTTTTCCTTTATATTACAGTTAGAGTTTTATGGGCTTTTTAAAAATATTATATGTGAGTTTTATTATCTATGAGTATCATTTCAGGAAGAGGATGTTACAAAATATATTAAAGGAGATGTTGGGTTTGATAAGTATGGAAACCACTGCCTTACAGGACTGATTCTAACACTAGGGTCTGAGGCCACCCACAGCAGAAACACCTGTGGCATCCATGAAAAATCCAGGTTCCCAGGTTCCAACCAGACTCATAAGGATGTTCTCTGGGGCTAGAATTCAGGACTCTGTATTTTTTTCAAAGCTTCCCAGGTGATTCTGATGCCTATCCAGGCTTGGTATCCACAGATATGCAGGAGACAAGGTGCCCCAAGCCATTCCCTAGCCTAGAGGTGCTCACAGTCTAAAAGGGGAAAGTAAATGGCACATAATTGTTAAATGTCAGAAAGAGATGCCACCACAGTACTACCTCTTTGGGATTCAGAAAAGGGAGGAGCTGGCCCAGAAGAGGTGCCTTGCAAGTGGCAAAGGGTTCATTGGGTGAAATCCGGAAAACAATGAGAGCAAGAGCCTCAACTCTGGAGAGCATTACTGCAGAAGCCTTTACATATATTATCCCCATCAAAACTCACTCTGGGATAAATGCTATTCCTGCCCAGCTCATTCAGAAGAAGACAGTGAGGCCTAAAGAATCCAAGTAACTTCACTCAAGTTTTCAAAGTCAGGTCCTCAGTCCCAGAGGACAGGTCTTAACCATCCAGCTAACACTCAGGACTTGGACCAGAGGAAAGGGGGAGGTGGGGGGTGGGGGATGGGAGAGGTCCCAAGGAATTTCAAGAAGTATGATTTCTACCCAAAGCTTGGCCCCCATCTTGCTATTATCGCTGTCACCAGCATTCAGGATGACAACAGGAAATCATCAGGACTGTGAGGGATTCTGAGCAGCTTTCATTCACATATGGCTGCAAACACTGTAGGATGAGAACAGGCATGCAGGACTCACTGATGCTAACGAGCCATGAATCATAGAAAGTCACTTAATTGAGACAATGGCAAAATGGAAGGAGGCTCAGAATTAGGAGCTCTCTCATTGCTTCCACAGATCTAGCGACAGAATGAAGCAGTTTCCGCTTAATCAATTCCCACCTAATCAGAGAGCCATCTTAACACAGTGTCTCCCAGGGCAGCAAATTAGCCTAATAGTGAGTGACTACAGCAATCAGGACAGTATTGGTAGGGAGGGTGGGGATGGAAATATGCTGGGAAGAAAAGCAATTGGCAAGTGCTAAGGGGTTAAGTGATGTTTAACTAGCTGTTAAATTGCAAAGTGCTAAGGTTCTGTGTTCTAATACAGAAATAGTCAACAATGAGTAGAAATGAAGATGAAATGCATCATATTCTGCTTTTTATTCTGCATCCTGAATAAGCATTCAGGTAGATACACAACTTATTTTTATCCCCATAAAGGGAAAGATGGAGGCTCCTTATCCCTATGTCATAGGCCATGTGGCCCCAGCTGTCATTAGACAAAAAGACCAAAAGTCCCCTCTGCCCACCTTCTCTTCCCCTCCATTCTTTTCTCTCCTCTCAGTTTGTCATGTAGGTCACCCCCAAGCAAGTGCCTCAAATCTCCAAGGCAGAGACATTTGGCCCTGGAAACATTTGGAACAGAAACAGGTGGTATGGCCTGGAGCAAAGATTCAGGAGAAGAAAATAACCAAAAACTGAAAGAAGAATTCCTGCACGTGGAATTCTCATTTGCATTTCACGTAGTCAGCAGTTCTCCAGTTTTTCCACATCCCTTCAAAGGTTAGGTTCCCATATCGTGTGTTATGAGTAGGTCAGACTAAGAGGGTTTTTTTTTTTTTTTAATGCTTTCAGGCTGGATAATTTTTCATAACCACATGATTGCAGGGTTGGGTTTAGCAGTGCTGTATTTAAGAGTCGATCACATACCCATCACTCAGCCAACATTTCAAAGACTGCTGAAATATTGCCCCTGAGGATTTAATAGAAGCTGGTAGTAGAATGTTTCCCTCTCCTAACTAACACTGTGAGCGTCAGTTCCTAACGCAATGCCAGGAGCCCACCTGTGCACAATAAAGTCATCTCTCACTGGGAGATGGCCTGAGAAACAGTATCACAAAGTCCAGGCAGTAAATAAACCATTGATTCTCTACATCATGGTTAGACTGCTTGTCCTAAAACAGTACTTTGCACACATCACAACCCCTGATCAAAAGCCTTCCTTGGGTCCCCATGGTCACAAGATGAACCAAGCTCCAGAGCTGGTTTTCAGGTGCTGTCCATTCTTCCCCCTCCAATCTCCCACTTGCCTGCATGAACCCTCCGCTCCGGCCACACCACTCGCCTCTCTGTTCCTGGACACGCTCTGCAGGGGCTTCCTTTTCCTCCCTTCCTTTGCTGACCTCCGCCCCCAAATACCCTCTTCCCAGTGTGTGCTTACCACAAGGCATTTAAACCCAGCTCAAATCCCATGTCCTCCAGAAAGCCACCGCTCTTCCAGAAACCGCCTGCCCAGAAGCTCTCTCCCCTCATTCCCACGGGAGCCCTCAGCTGGCACCGTCCACAGACTGCCCTGCCTTGTGCTCTATTTATTTCCATATCCTCCCCTACAGCCACCAGTTGGACTGTGACACTCCTAGGCACAATGTCTTGTCCTGGCTTCCCAGTGTCCCACTGTTTGCCTCACTCAGTGAATGTTTAGAAAGCTTGGTTGCCATCATTTCTCAGCCATCATCACTGTAAGAATTTGGTCCTCCCTAGTACTTATGGTTTATGAGATGCTTCTGTCTTTAAACCACCTTATTTCTCTTTCTTTCTGTCCAATCACTGCCCTCTCTTTGAGCCCAGGCATGTGACGGGACTGCCAACTCACTCAGTCCCTAGGGCTGTCGAGTACGCTTAATGAGTACTTAACAGAGAAATCCTAAGAGGTGATTGCTAGGTCAAAAAAATCACCTTGGGTCCCACAGGACCATGCACAGTCTGCAGACAGGAAACAGGCAACAGGAGAAAGAGATCAGCACAGAGAAGAAGGAGGCCATGGCCCCTCTCCACTGAAGTCAGCGATCCCTACCAGAAACTAAAAAGCAAGCATCTGGAGAGAACATGCACAGATACCGCTGAGATCAGGAAACCGTGCGTGTAACAAAAGCACAAAGGGTTTGTAAAAGGCAGTTTCACTCCCCCACCCCCAAATCACCAAAAGTGCCACAAGAAAAATCCCGGGGTTTTCACTCAGCACATCTGTTTTCAGTTACCTATGCTGGAACCACCAGCTTAACAGAGAAACACAGATCTCGAGCTGACTCTGTGGTTTAAGATTTGTCAGGACAGATTATGTGGAGGTAGAGGGGTGAGGTGTGTAACCCTTGAGCAACTGCTGGACGACAGTCTTGGTCTTGATAAGCCTCACCGATGACATTTTGGTGCACTAGGAATGGTCCTACTGAACTTGACTGCTGAAAAAGTAAAAGCTGCTGGCTGGGTGTGGTGGCGCATCCCTGTAATCCCAGCACTTTGGGAGGCCAAGGCAGAAGGATTACTTGAGGCCTGGAGTTCAAGACCAGCCTGGACAACATAGCAAGACTTTGTCTCCACACACAGAAAAAAAAATTTTTTAATTGTTTTAAGTAAAAGCTGCCAAGGGATATCATTAGATAAACCCAGCTACACACGTTGGCCCATCACTAACAGACAGATTAATTTTACCAACTAAAGCCACATGCTACCAATCAATTCCTAACACAGTCTTTTCCTCCACCTTACTCCATCTCACTGCTATTAATACCTACCTAATCTCCTGCTAAGATTTTGTTTTTCTTTATTTAAAAAACAGTATTTCACTACTAGAATGCCCTTTACAGTTAAATTCTTAAGCCCTGGTTCTCTTTGCAACATTGTCTCTCTAGACTTATAATGTAGGGTGGCATAAGAACAAAAAGCATGGAGAAGATACAATATGCCTCATAAAAATATTTCCAACAATGATGTTCCCAGCCAGTCAAGGTGGCTCATGCCTGTACTAACAGCATTTTGGGAGGCTGAGACAGGAGGATAGGTTGAACCCAGGAGTTCGAGATCAGCCTACACAACATAGCATGACCTCATCTCTATAAAAAAAATTTTTTTTAATTTTTTTACAAATTAGCCTGTCATGTTGGCACATGCCTGTAGTCCCAGCTACTTGGGAGACTGAGGCAGGAGGATAGCTTGAACCCTGGAATTCAAGGTTGCAGTGAGCTGTGATCATGCCACTGCACTCCAGCCTGGGTGACAGAGTGAGACCTCATCTCTAAAATAATAATAATGCTCCCTATATTTCAGTGAATTGGGGATCAGCACACCATAGATAGATGCTGCAAAAGGGGAAAAGAGAGAGGAATTAACAGTGTTTACTCTTCTATACAGCCCCTCCCTATCTGGTATCTGCTATCTAGTTAAATAATAAAATACTGATATCATTGAGCTACTCTTTAAAACAGTGCAATATTAGAAAACCCTCCATACCAAAATCCAAGCCCCTGCCTTATCAGATATTGTCCCGACCTACTTAAGCCTAATATGGTCCCCAAGCTTTACTTCCCCCTTTATTGATCCTTCATTGTTGCAAACATGGTTGCAAGAGGGAAAATGTGAATGACGGGAGGTTGCTTGATAGGTACAATGTGCATGGCTCCAGTGATGGATGCACTGAAGGCCCTGACTTCACCACAGTGCAATATATCAATGTAGCAAAACTGCACTTTGTACCCCAAGAATATATGCAAATAAAAAATAAGTTTAAAAAAAAGAGGGAAAACGAAATTTTAAAAATCTGCTTCTAGTAACAGGGATCTCAATGATCTAATTACTACATTAAAGTTTTGCAAGAAATTATCACCTTAAATTATCAACATATGTATTTATTTGCTCATTATTGTTATTCAGGTACTTGATTTGTCACACTTTCAACAGTTGTGCTTCTCTTAAGAATATAATTATTTTGTAAGAAAACATTAAAATATGTACTATAATTAAAGTCATTTCATGCTAGCAATTGTTTATTAATTTTTTACTTGAATTGCTTTATATAGAAACATGCAGATTAATACTGAAATTTCAGTAGAATGAGTATGAAAAGATGTATCCAGAGGCTCTGCCCGGAGACTGGCATAAAGTTTTACAGGACTCAATAAATACTTATTGGTCAAAAAATGGATTGCATTCCATTTTGTTTGTCCCTAGAGGATTTCATCATA
Source organism: Lepilemur ruficaudatus (assembly GCA_963574885.1). Lineage (NCBI taxonomy): Eukaryota > Metazoa > Chordata > Mammalia > Primates > Lepilemuridae > Lepilemur > Lepilemur ruficaudatus. The sequence continues at coordinate 68,853 of CAUYRT010038453.1, forward strand.
ATGGGCTTTTTAAAATTTAATAGGCCTCACTATAAAAAATTTTAACCAATACAGTATGGTGTCGCTTGTCCTTTGTTGGACAAGGGTAACAAATCCCAAGACAGTGGTCATCAACTTCTCTCACCAGTCTCCACGTGCTGGCAAGAGAAACTAACCTATCCTGTGGGTTGGGGAGAATCTAAGTGAAGCTTAGAAGCTCACACAAAAATATACTTCTAGAAAAGCATTGCTACGATGCTTCCTTCTCTTCTAAAAGAATTATTTTTAAAAAGGTTCCAAACAGATATAAAATACCACCAGTTAACTTGCCAAGTAATAACCTAGAAGATGCTATGTTTTTAACTCATAAAAGCAGAGTCCTGTGGTATTTTCTCCATCTACTAAAGTAGGTAGTCCCTTCCCTCACCATCCTTCCGGCTTCTCCTCTCACTTGGAGTACTCACCTACTTCCACAGTTTTAACCACCGTCTATACCAGTTATTGTTCAATCCCTTTCAAATAGTTCCTATTCACCTCCCCCAAATGTCGAAAAGGTAAAAAGTTGGGCTGGCTCAATTCTTTTCCACCCAACCTTCTAAAATTCCTAACAACATGCGTCCTCCCTGTTTCACCTCTCCACATCCCAGGGTGGCCCTCGGGCCTGCCACAGACTCCCAGGTCCTCACTATGACACATCAGAACTACTCCAACAGCCCCAGCAGGGCCTCTCTCAACCATGTCAGACTCATCCTCAGACACTTAAATTCACACTGCTGCCCACCTCACGCCAGCCCGTTACTATAAACTTCTCAGTCTAGCATCCTAGATGCACAAACATCATCAGCGACTGCTCCTCACCAAGCCTTTCAATCTTCTTTCCCCAAAGCCTCCAAGTAAAAAAACGTAGTTGGAAAACATGGTAGACATTGTAGTTACCATACTTATACCAGAATCATCTCACACGGTTTTAGATAGAATGCTGATTTCACTCACATTAGCACCTACCAACAAGCCTCATAATATGAAAAATTCACTGTAGATTTAAATGAGATTTAAACTTCCCTTCCAGTGCTGGGAAGAAAATGAGGGAAAGTTATAAACAAGAAAGTAGCAGTTTTAAATTACAAGGAGGCTTTTAGGGTAACATATCACACACATTTTCAGTTCCAAGGAAAAAAGTGTTCCTTTAATAGAGGAAATACTAGTAAACTATTCTCCATTACATTATCTGCCAAAATATGGTTAGCAAGTTAGCAACATCATATCCTCACTTTCCAAACACATCTGCTGATAGATTCAAGAGGTACTTTACTCCCCATTGCTGACTTTGGAAATTACCAGGCTCAAAAAAGAAATGTGACATAAATTACCTGGAAGTGATGCCTTATACAAGGGCTGACAATGGTTTTCCAGTTTTAGTTAAGCTAAATGACTCCCATTTTGCCAAGAAGTAAATAAATAGTAAGCTGGACAACTATCTTCCAAAAAGGTCCAGGACATTGTCTTTTTGCCAGATTGAGGGGTATGGGGAAGCTAAAGCCTTTTAGGGGAGAAAAATCCTTTCAAAGAATTTACAATATTGAAATGTCTACATTTTTTCTAGAGAAAATAAAGCATCAGACATCCCGTGAACAGGCATGTAACATGTTCATTTGATATACGATCGTCTCCCAAAGCACCTCCAAAGATGGACAGACACTTACACCTAGCAACATAAATAGATTAAACTCACTGTAGTGAAATCATTTTCAGAAAACATTGAAGAACTGCACAAGGAGAATGAATGAGTGAGGGTCACTCAGGCCTCTGGCAGGATAACAGGATTTCTCTTGGTTTTCCCTGCATTTTGGTTCCAGAGGTTTCCAACTATCATCCTTCCAGACATTCAGGACTAGGTACAAGTTGCCTCACAATGAAAATCAAACAATGGAGGCCTTTTGCCAATTCTTAGAAGGAGAAAAATATACATATATGTGACATATACTCTTAAGTTTTCCCTTCCATTAATTTCTCCAAACCTTAGTGCCTACCAACATATGGCCAAACACATACAGTCAAAAAATACATAGGCGCACGCACACACACACACACACACACACACATAAACACTATATATAAGTGTATTTGAGTAAAATTCTAGAAATATGATTCCTCAAAAAATGTTTAAATGTTATATTTTAAGATATGAAGACCTTCACTACTTACAATAGAAATACATTTCCTGCCAGTTAAGCAAGGCATATGACAGAAACAGTGATATCCTAATTTTGTGGCACTCTGAGCAACATGAACCTCAAAGCCTCCCTAAGGGCTTCAACCTTGAAGCAGATTTGAGTATCACCCACTAATTTCTAGCCAAATATCTGGGCCCACCTACAACACATTCTGCAGGAAGCAATGAAAAGTCAGGGAGTTTAGGTTATAAGAGGCCTGAGGCCCTAGTGAGCCACACTGCAAAATGCCCATCAGTGAGTTCCACAAACCCTCCCACTGCAAGAACATGGCTGGGGCCATGGCAGCCAAGAGTTAGCCAACGGAACATGTCAGATGCCATAAAAGCAACCTGTGGCACCCAGCTCACACCTGCTCCTCTTCTGGGTTCTAATTCATACACAGCAGCCTGCCTGTGATGGAGCAACTATAGGAAAGAGGTTCCAAGTGTAGGAGGCCATGGGTTAAAAAGCAACTTGCCAAACTATGGGAAACATTCTAGTTGAAGTTGAAGCTTTAATGCTTGGCTCTAACAGGGTAATGACTCTCACTATTTTCTCATAAACATGGTAAGTAGATTTTTACTTTCTCAAGAAGCTAAATACTTTTGTGGCTTTATGACTTACTTCTATAACCAAGAGCCTCTTAAGCTATTAACAGCCAAGTGTCACAGCCCTAAAGACTTGGCCTGTTTGTAAGTTTCAGGCATGCCCCTATCACAAGTTTTTGCCAAATCAAGCTTGGTTGAACAGATTACAGAAAAACAAAATGGAAAGAACATTCAAAACCCCACTGTGGCTAACATAGAAGCTGTACAGAGCTTAAAGAGATCAATAAAATGATATAGTGTCAGATTCTGAAAAAAAAAAAAAGATTTCAGTGTGGTAACCTCTGGGAATCCTCTGACAAAAATCAAACCTTCCAGTTTTATCACTGAGTGCCAATAGCAGTAATTCAACCATCCACTCCATCTCCCACACAAAATGCCTGAGCCCCAGAGATAACTCTGGGTGAGTTTGATAGTGGTACCACCCAATCTATAAAGTAAATATACAAGCTGGACAATTTGGCACAAGAAAGAAAGCACTTCCATTTGACAATTGCAGTTGGTTGGCCAATGTAGTCAACCTGCTGCTCTACAAGGGTCCTCCATGACACTATTAAGGCACATTATCCTCTCCAAACATCCTTTCCCTCAATGGATTCCAGTCCCACCTTGCAAGGAAATTTAGCATATTTCTATTTAATATTAGTTGTCTCAATTTGAAAGCAATATGATTTTATTTAATCCAAAGATCTCCCTAAATGCTATCAAAATAGCAAACAAACTTGGCTTTAAAATTCTTTAAGGAGTACCTAAGGACACAAAGAATTTATTTCTACTTCTGCCACCTTGATTTTTTTTAAATGCTTCTCTTTACTTCTCCCAGGAATACTGACTTAATTTTTTTAAGTGCAAAATGCTTTTTTGCTTATGAAACTGAACAAGTTGGTTTCTATTCAAACTGTTGAAAAATATGTAACTTTGGTGAGCATGAAAAGACCACAGAATGGAAAATCTCCAAGATCCCTTAAAGCTTTGAAATTCTTTTATCCTATTATATCCCATTTAAAAAGAATCTATCCAATTACATGACATTCTGCAAAAGACAAATCTATGGAGACAGATAAAGGATCAGTGGTTGCCAGGGGTTAGGGAGGGATAAGTAGGCAGAGCATAGAGGATTTTCAGGGCAGTGAAAATACTTTGTGTGATACTACAATGGTGGAGACATGTCATTATACATTTGTCCAAACCCATAGAATGTACAATACCAAGAGTGAACCCTAATGTAAACTATGGTCTTTGGGTGATCGTGACGTGTCAGTGTAGGTTCTTCGATTGTAACAAAGGCACCACTGGGGATGCTGACAGTGGGGGAGGCTGTGTTGGGGGGACAGGAGGTATACGAGAACTCTCTGTACTTTCTGTTCAATTTTGCTATGAATCTAAAATTGCTCTAAAAAATAAAGTCTATTTTTTAAAAATTTATATCTTCCAGATATCCTAAATAAAATAATGGTATTAATATATATCCTCCAAATGAAAAAAATGGGTAAAATAGTTAAGGAAGGGGTTAATTCTCCTGCCGCCAGAAAAGGGAAAGTGTAAGAAAAAGCCGCTGTGCCGTAGAGCCTGCCTTGTAACATCACAGAATACTTGGCAGAGAGGCTGTGTGTTTCTGTTTGGTCTAGAGATGAGCAAGAGAGGAACCAACAACAGTAGTCATCAGACATCAGTGTTCTCTTTGAAGAACCATTTTTAATGCTGTCGAACACTACACAAAAAAGCCAGACAAATTGATCCAACATATACATTCAACCATACATCGTTGTGAATTTTATATAGAGATATTTCACCCCAGTTTTCTGTAAAATAACTGCTGGTATACAATATCTATTTTCAATTTAGGATATCAGGGGACTTGTTAGCTAATTCAGGAATCAACAAACCAAAGCAGCTGTCAGATGTACTCCCTCAAACCCAAAAAGTTGGCGTTTGCCCAAAACTCAGTTATGGAAGTCAGATCTGTGCCTTCAAATATGAGAAATTAGCTTTCTAATACCCTCGTATTCTAATCACATTTTGAAATCTAATGAGAAACACCATTACTTACATCCTGCTATTATTCAATCAGCTGCAGAGAGAACATAAGGAGGTGCACACAGAGACATTACACACATCGAGAGGGATTCTCCATGAGCATCAAATAAAGTTGCAAACGTTGGAGAGATAAGTTGCCCAAACCTTCAAACATACAAAACTGACTTTCATCAAGTATCTACTCACTAGAATTGTCCTACAGAAACACAGAGATCATGAAGAAAGTGTTATTTGGGTTTATTAATTTAAAATATTTTTTAAGTGAGAACATGCATAAAGACCTATTACATTTTCTCTCTACCTTGCCTTCAAAAGTTAAAGTTTTACCATCTATTAGCCTGGTTTTTCCAAATTGCAAATACAGGCTTTCAAAAGTGAGATATACTGCCTATGAGAGTTTTCTAATGTGTCTGTCATTCACACATGAGTGACCTGGTGACTCATACCTGGCCAACTGATGGGACTCCGAGGGACATGGAAATGGAGGCCACTCCCCATGGTGACATCAGCTCTTCCAGGGTTCCCATGCTGGGGGCCTTGTACACTTGGAGCACAAGAAGACTTTCTAAGAGGTTTGTAAGCACGGGCTATTTTGTGGGAGTCACACTCCAGCTCCTCAGCTTCCATATGTACACTTCTGAAATGCACCTGCGTCTGGTTGGGGGGTCACACTGCTGCTTTTCACACACCTCCCTCATCATCTTCCTTCTCACACTTGAAAGGCAGATGTACCTCTCACCCATTCTGATTCTGACCAAGGTATGAAAGGGCCTGGTGCCAAAGAAAGGACTGATTTGGAGATTCAAAGTCAGGAGCACTTCCTTTAATTAAAACCCCTGTATCATTCCAGCAATAAGCTATGTTCTCCACAAATACATGAACTAATTTTTTTTAAAAAGAAAGAACACTCCCATCAAGAGATCAAGAAATGCATTTCAAAAAAAAAAAAAAAAAAGAAATGCATTTCAAATAAAAATGCTTTCCTTTGCATGTTTTATTAGTAATTTATCAAATTTTATGATATAATTATGGTTTGATGAATTCTTAATAATCATAAAGATAAACTCAATCTAGAAATTTATTTAACTCTTAGCACCTTAGGATCATATGTTTATTGCAAAGTATCACAGAATAATCCAGTTTTTTTAAAATATTACATTTGGATAAAGGTCTGCATAAGAAAGTAGAGTGAAAGCATAAGTTCAAGGAGAAAAGTTATAAAATTTCTAACTATCAAAGAAGTGCTTATTCATGGATTTTTTAAGTGATGATGGGGCACATCAAATCACAATAGCGGGCCAAGAGCAGTGGCTCACATCCGTAATCCTAGCACTCGGGGAGGCTGAGGCAAGAGGATTGCTTGAGCTCAGGAGTTTGAGGCCAGCCTGAGCAAGAGTGAGACCCTGTCTCTACCAAAAATAGAAAAATTAGCAGAACGCAGTGGCATGTGCCTATAGTCAGGAGGCTGATACAAGAAGATGGCTGGAGCCCAGGAGTTTGAGGTTACAGTGAGCTATCATGATGCCACTGCACTCTATCCCAGGTGACAAAGTAAGACTCTGTCTCCAAGAAAAGAAAAAAAAAAACCCACAATAGTGTTTAAATTCCATTCAATACATTTTAAACATTGATACAATGTTTTCATTTTAAAAGTCAATATTTACATTATGTCTGGAATTATATCCTCTGTATCTTTCTAACTTTATGATGAAAAACTTCAGATATCAACCTAAAAAATGTGCAAAGGGATACACAGTTTTTAAAATCTTTTGGAGGTGGGGGTTGGGGTAAAACGTGTTGCAGTGAGCTGCTGGTGAGCATTTGATGGCCAGCTCTGCCTCCTTCGGTGGCCCTACTAAGCTAGATACTTAAAGCCCATGTTAACAACAGCAACTTCCTGTGCAAGTCTTGAAAGAGCTGTCCCAGTTAAGGCCTCTCTAACATCCTCAGAATATAAAAAATGATGAGCAAAACATTTCTTCCTGTACTATTTCCTCGACTGGGCGGGGGCAGGGTTGGGAGGAAGGCTGTTCCAGATCTGTTCATGTCATGACACACTAAGCCACCAACCACAAATTCTGGATCATACATGTTAACGAGGCACCAAGATAAAAAATCCACCATAAAAAGTCTGACAATATTTTCTACCACCAATCTTTTTACTAGGGCTATTAACCTGATGAAAAATTAATCACTTCCTGTCCTTCCTTTCTTCATAGTAATGATCCCAGGAGGAAGAAAAGAAGGTAAACAAAAGAACTGAGAAAAATGGTGGAGAAGGGGAAAACAGAGCCACAGAGACTGGCGCTAGATGGTCCATTCATTCAACAGGTACTGCTAATCTACTTCCGGGTTAGCCAGAGCCCAGGATGCTGAAAAGTGGGGGTGCAAACAACTTCCCCCAGAACTGGAGAGCAAATGAATGGCTTAGCTCCAACCTTCCCAAGTCACACACTCAAGAGGCTAAAAAGGGACTGAAACCAGAAGTGAGAGGCTCAATGAAGAAACTCTCCCCCTTCCTTGTAAGAAGGAAAATGAAAGTGCTCATTAAACACATCTGCATTGAGATGCATCTAAAGATTAGGCAGTTCTGTGACAAATATTCCCTTCAGACGGCCAATTCCAGATACTTCTCACGAAATTCTAAAAAAAAAAAAGAAGAAGGCAAAGCACATTATGGAGGTATTTGGGGAGTGAGGGTGTGGGAAAGCCTTAGTATTTTAGACTATTACCAGTTACAAGTGTTTTCAAAGAAGAATGAAGTGCCACAGTCTTGTGTGTATCACAAAGATCTTCACCCAAAGGGGAACAATGAGGCAATATCCTTTTGGCCTTGTACACAATGGGCTCCCTCTTCTAGCCCAACTTAGAAGTGGGTGATACATTCTAATCTGGATAATGCAGATGACATAACACTAGAACCAAATAATAATTACCCAGGCAGCAGCCTTCAGTCTTCTATCACAGGGTGTTTATGCAGTGTTGCAGGCTGTATCCTAAATATAACAGTAGAAACCATACGTGATTTCTTAAGTGCAGTTTAAGAACAAGACAGGCAAATGAAATGCATCTCAAACTGAAAAAACCAGAGCTCTACCTCCACTTAAAGTCAGCAAGTTAAGTAACGACTGCTGGCCTCAGTTTTTCCCTATGGAAAATGGGGCTCTAGTTTGTCTCCTGTCTCTTCCAGACAATTTATAGTATCATTCAGAAAATGTTGGAGGTCTCCAGAGAGCTTAGATACTGAATCATTCTCAATGTTTTCTAAAGTTATACATTCATTTCTTTATAAATCTTCTTTATAAGCAAGTATCTTCAGTCTTAATTCTTTCTCTCTGAAGGATCAGAAGAGAAAAATGAAGGTAACTTTTAGATGAAGGATAACATGAGTTGATTAACCTTCATTCCGGCCTCACTAACCAGTTCAAGGTGCACATCTTCCAAGATCAAAGGGAACTCCAGGCCGAGAAGGAGTTTTATAATAACTCAAATGACCCTGGAAGTACAAGAGCAGGAGACAGATTCTCTTTATAATTATAATGAAATGAACACTGGAAACCACACACACACACATACATACACACACACATAACTCACAGAAATTAGAAATTACCAGATTTAGCTTCAGAGAGAACCTTCTAGAATAATGAGAAACATTAGACAAGTAGACAGTATTAATATTTTTTAATTTGGCAATTTCCATTTGTAATAATTGTACCTTTAAAATGCATTTGCTTAAAATTGGCTTTCTGTAAAATTAAAGCCATTTCCATCCCCATGTTAATCTAGAGTCTCTACATGGGGAATAGAAAATATTAAGATTTCTGTTTTGTTCTCAAGTATAAGAAAAAATAGCTCCTCCCCACATGCTGGATCTTTGAGTGCATCAAAAGTACATATCAACTGTTTCTGAGTCCACATCTGGTGTCTAAAAATCCAATTTAAAAGGCAAGTGATTTAAAATATAAACATATGGTTTCCTTCTCTACAGTGATTCCTAGAGGGAGGAAAAAAGTCTAAGCACAAACAATTGTTTTAAAGAGGATTTTTTTAATTAAAAACACACAAAAAAAGCTAACTAAGCTTCTACTTTCTCCTGGAGAAAATAATAAAAGCAAGAATTCCCATCTTAATCTAATTAAATCTAGATCAAAGTGCACCTTAGGTAATGCTAAGACTCTAAGAGTGTAGCATTCAATTTCTGAAGAGTATGATCCCAAGTCTGCCCTTGGGTTAGAGCAGAGATTGGCAAATTTTTTCTATAAAGGGCCAGAGCGTAAATATTTTCAGCTTTGCTGACCCTACAGTCCCTGTCGCAACTACTCAGCTCTGCCGTTGTGGCAGCCACATAAACAAATGAGGAAAACTGTGTTCCAATACAACTGTATTTATGGACAAAGAAATTTGAACTTTAATTTTTATTGTTCCAAAATACTATTTTTTTTTATCTTTTTCAACGATTTAATAATGTAAAAACTCTTCTTAACTCACAGATCATTTAAAAGCAGATGGCAGGCCTGACGTGGCCTATGGATAGTTGTCTGCCAAGCCCTGGGTTAGAGCTATGGACGGCTGGAGCAGCTGCAAGAGAATCTAAACCAACGTCCTCATTTCTTAGAGGAAACCGAGGCTCAGAGAGGTGGAATGACTGGCCAGGGTCTCATAGCCAATTTGTGGCAGGAATGGAGTTAAGAAAAATACTATTCAGTTTCTGGAAAGGCTGATCGAAAAGGTAAAGAAATGATGAAGAAATGTCCCTCTTGAGTTCAACTCACCAGGACAGGCCATGGGGTCCTTAGAACCAGAGATGTCACATGAAGCTAGTTACCAGTCCTAGGAGCTCCCAATACTTGTGTTCCCACTGTGTAAAATAATCTATCATCTGCTGATTACCACACTCACTCTGAAGGTTCTGTTTCAACAAGAAACCATCAGCCTGATTCTTTCCAGCCTTCTGAGCTATACACTCTGGTCATTTCTTTTGCAGCTTAAGTAATAACCTCCACTTTGGTATTACAATCCTAGAACTCCAAGAAATAAGTATCAATGTGGCTGAAGAGCAATAATCAATATTAATTATTTCAAAGAGCAGAATACAGCAGGTGATGACCAATTTAGCTTCAAGTTCAAGAGTATCTCTAACACTCATTTCAGAAACTAACATAGTCAACCTCCTTCCCACTCCTAATTCCTTCTCTCTCTTTTTAAATGTTTTTCTCCTCCTATTTTTCTTTCTTTAGTCTACCTCTTTTTGGTATCAATTCTCATTTTCACTTTCCTATGACCCTTTTTATTTTGTCCTATACCTCAGCTGAGTATAACCTCTGACTGAAATGCATTTTTAGAATTAAAATACACGCACATATCCAATGACATTTAATTTACCTGTTCCTTAAATAGCATCCTGTAGTTTTAAAAGAAAAAAAACACCAAATTAAAGTAACTTGGCCAGGCACGGTGGCTCATGCCTGTAATCCTAGCACTCTGGGAGGCCAAGGTGGGAGGATCACTCAAGGTCAGGAGTTCGAAACCAGCCTGAGCAAGAGCAAGACCCCGTCTCTACTAAAAAATAGAAAGAAATTAATTGGCCAACTAAAAATATATAGAAAAAATTAGCCGGGCATGGTGGTGCATGCCTGTAGTCCCAGCCACTCGGGAGGCTGAGGCAGAAGGATCACTTGAGCCCAGGAGTTTGAGGTTGCTGTGAGCTAGGCTGA